>JXSR01S041902.1:9131-45335 GCA_000969725.1 Ophiothrix spiculata | reverse complement strand
CTTAAACGTAATCTCACTCTCACCTCGGGCGGGTGGCGAGAATCTGAACGCCACCCGCCCTCGGGCCAAATAAAGCGATTACACACGGACAAATATTAATGAAACCCTAAATAAAACAACAAGCGTGTGGCGTAAACAATCGTATAATAAAATGACCTCGCATAGTATAAAATACTTTCATACAAGATTACCGCGTAAGCAACATAAATATTCACTAGGACCTAGTGATAAAATGCGTGACAATCATATGATGATAATTAATGCTATATTGACCGTATGCGTAGTTCACTTTTTTTTCAAAAATGAGTCACAACCAGAAAAGACTTATACTTATGATAGGCCCTTTACCTTATCTGTGAAGGAATAAAATGAATCCGCACCGCAAGTGCCCCAACAGGTCCTATTATTCAAAAGTTGTCAAAATCCACGGACTTGGGTCAGTTTTGCATTTTGTTTTATTAACCCTTATTCTCCTAAGCTATTTTTGTAACACGTCCTCCGAAAGGGGGGGGGGGGGTTGTTGTTGCAACGAATGGTCAGAACCCCCCCCCCCTAATATTTTGGAACGGAACCCCCTATGAACTTGCTATTGATATATAGGTATGACCATCCCCTATCCAACGATACAAGATCAACAAAATCGGCCAAGGCGTTACGTAATTATGACGTCATAAATTACTTTCGGATTGGAAAATCAGGCAAAATTGCATTATGGCAAAATGGCCACCAAAATCAGAATTTTGCTATAAAAGTTCTAAATGACGGATTTTCGTCCGTTTTTTGCTAATTTAATGAAGGGAAATGATGATTCTAAAATATTCTGTAAGTTTGAGTCTTATAGCGTGCTATAACTTTTTCAAAACGTCGTTTTGAAAACTTTCGGGATTTCACCCCCCCCCCCCCTCAGACACCCCAAATTTGACGGCCGCACCCTAACCCAATCTTAGGTGGTGCCCCCTAGATTTTTCATCAAAATGACCGCAAAGGATGTAAAAAAGATTACCCAAAAAAACAAATGCATGGGGCCAGTTGCTTTTGCGTTTTTATGAAGCGGGAAAAAACCTTATGTATCATGTTCTCGTCCTAAATTTCTCTTGAAATTGGAAGATAAATAGTGTTTATCTGATGGTGTAGGGTCTGTCTAAGTTGCAAGCATGCACAAGTTGAAATATGCACATATTGAAAATGTTGATTACTATAAGAACACTTTGTATAGGATAAAAATATGATCTTTGTAATTCTCTTCAATATGTGAGTCACGTGACCCAATAGGAATACATGTAAACATGGTAAATCGTACACTAAATTTGCATTTTAGAAATCCCTCGTCGAGTTGGGTCACTCTTGCATTCCGCTATTTAATCCCGGGTATTCAGTAAACTTTGTCGTTCAAGTTTATTTTATAGTGGTGTAGGTTCCTATTTTAACACGTGTATAGGCTATAATACACTTTTAACTGATTTACCTTGAGTCACCTCTATAATGCCTTTGGGTGGTTTCAACCTCAGTTTTCTTCTTGCTTTACTATTCAGAGACAAAACAAAGTATGCAACACTGGGGATGAGGCTGTTATGAAAATACATGGAAAATAGGTATGCATGTACCAATATTATTAACTTTACACTTTTTGCTATATCTCAAAAGCTATTCGGAATTTGGAAGTGAAATTTTGGATTTACAATCAGAAAAATATGAGCTTCCATTTGACATCAACAAATGCAACACTGCCGGTTGAGCCATTGGGATGAGAATATGTGACGCGTTACATCAAAAGGTACAAGTTCTCGGCCAAGCAAATTTTGAGATACAGGCAAATAAAGCTCGTAAATTATTCTGTCGGACGCAGTTGTTGAATTTGGCGTACTCAGTCCTTGTTACTGGAGTGAAACTTACTGTGCGATGTCTATGGAGTGAACCAATATTTCCACAATATTTTAGGTTTGCGCTTTGATTCATTAATATTTACTTACAATATAGATGAAAGACACATTTTTGAACAATATATCAAAGAAAGAGGTTGATACAAAAATTAATTTAGCTGAAAATGTAAATTTTGTAGACTTTTTCATTGACCTCCAATGCAATGTTTCACGCCAGGGAGTAACATGGAACAGCCTCAATTGACCAATCAGAGGAGAGGATTCTTGTTTGTGACAACAGTGCGTCCGACAGAATAAAGAAAATAATAAGAAAATTGTCATCTTTATTCACCATATCTTCAAAATTTAAACTCCAATTTTCACAAGCAAGGTATCATTTTAAAGCTTAATTTATTCTCTTTAAAGTAACACAGAAATCTCAATTTTGTCAAAGGTAGACAACTTGTACTTTTTGATGTAACGCGTCACATATGATCGGATCCTACACCAATCGAGAATTTCATGTATATTACCTGGCGTTGTCTTTTTTAAAGAAAGTTCTTGACTAAAAGCATATGAGGTTCAGTTCGTTGAATAGCTCCATTCGTATCATTAATCACGCGTGGGTTAAACTCTTAACAGTAACCATCGTATTCGAATGTCCGCCATTGTAATAAACGAGTTAAAAGTAATTTCCAGAGTTTGTATTTGATTTTGCAACTCATGAATTGGGTTTTTAGTCATGGATGACGACGTTTGGAACTTGAATATTTCGGAAAGCGAAAGTTCAAATGATGATAGAACTGGTGTAAACAAGGAAGAAGACCATGGACTTCGAGACAAACCGACAGACTTGCCTGGCCCTAGTACTGCCGAAGGAATTGCCACAGCCATGACAGCCACAGCCACTGATGAGACTGTTATCGGAACTGCATCTGAATTCGCATCTGGTGAGTACATGAGTTCAACTAGTTTGAGAGTAGTTGTATAGTATTTTAATGGCCATGGCCATGCCCATGGGCCTGGCTATACACAGGACTGTCATGAAGACCTACCTAGTGACTAGTCCCAGACTGTTGTGCCTGTGGCCCATGGTAGGCACAGTCAAAAAAA
Source organism: Ophiothrix spiculata (assembly GCA_000969725.1). Classification (NCBI taxonomy): domain Eukaryota; kingdom Metazoa; phylum Echinodermata; class Ophiuroidea; order Amphilepidida; family Ophiotrichidae; genus Ophiothrix; species Ophiothrix spiculata. The sequence goes on along the minus strand of JXSR01S041902.1, from coordinate 42,363 downwards.
TTTCAAACTGATTTAAATTTTATGCAAGTTTGTTGGAAAGAGGATCTCATTACAAATAAAATGACACCAAAATCAGTAAATTTCGTCACTCCTAAGTCAAGTTATTGGCAATTTTGTGTCGCTAGAATAGGGTATATTTTCTGATAATCTACAAGCGACTAGGGGACGACCTAGTAACCTTGTCAATCAAACTCTGATCTGTTGTAATAATGCCGCAGTAAATCTCGAGATCGATGTTATTATTGACTTTTTATTTTATTTCATTTTTTGTTTTGCAATACATATAGTTATCACTACTGATTATAATGTTTTTCATTTGTTTTATTTATCCTTTCTGTTATATTTTAATTGATTCTCTTCTATTTGTGCTATCATCTTTGTATAGTTACTAAGTTAGGCCATCGAGCTATAATAGCTCGATGCTTAGGCCTAACAATAAATTGAAACTTTTACTTGTCTTCGAATTTCACGTGAGTTTTTCAAGTTGTTTTAATTCAAAAGTTATTTTTTCATTTTATTCATCTTATTGGTTTACATATTTTTATCTATTTATTTATTTATTTTAATTTTAATTTTTTATTATTTACTCATTTAATGATATTTTTTTCTGTGTTATCTGTATTTTGATTGGAAATTGATACAAGGAAACATATTCTACAATTTGAAGCAATTGCAAATAGGGCCTACATGTACTACGCCAACTGCGTGACGGTAACTTGGTAAATTGCCTGCCTGGTTTGCCCGGCCACTCACGGCCAGGCCAGAAGCAACCGGGCTCATGAGTGTAGCCTCGCTGAGGGACAGACTTTTACCGTGGAATCTCAATTTCATGTTAAAAACTTTTTTGTAAATAAAGAATAATAATAAAAGGTAATAAACTTGAAAAAACATATCTTATTTAAGAGTATTAAATAATTATGTCAGGCCTAAAGCATGAAAATTAAATGTTATTTTTATGAAATTTAAGCTCTGTGCTGATGCTGTGGCAAGACAAGTAAAGTGCAGATAATAAATCGATAGTCGATCGATCCTCGGAGTTACTGCTGTATCAAAACAATGGATCCGAGTTTGATTGACAAGGTTACTAGGTCGTCCCCTAGTCGCTTGTGATAATCCCTCCATCATGTCCTATAAGAAACCATTGAAGAATTTGCTGAAAGTGTGCCATAATGAAACTTGCCAGAATGTTACATTTTTTGTCATTTTTTTAAATTTTTAGCAGAATTGTTTTAAATACCCTATCAAACACATGTGTGTAAAATTTGGTTAAGAAACTCCAACTGGAAATGGATTAAATTAACGTGTTAAGTTAAAAAGTGGCCAAATTTGCCCGTAAAGTGGCCAAATTCGCCCATTTTTAAGCTCATTTTGGAGCAAAATAGGCAAATCTGATCGCATATTGTAAAAAATTCAAACCTCATTTTTTCGTCAAACCTACTTTTAGGTTTGTCAGAACCAAATTTAGGGGTCAAAATTAACTTTTTTCCCAAAAATGCCTGTTTTTTGGTCAATTTTGGCCTAAAATGACGATTTCTGACTCACTCCCACACATAGCCTAAATTGTTGTGAGGGGTAAAATTGATTTGAACTGAACCAGAAAGGTCAAACTTAGACGCATTTTTTTCTTTTTTCAAAAAATGCATATTTTTAAAGTTATAATAAACAAAAAAGTGAAAAAATGGGTATTTTAGTGTCACAGATTTACATAGGATATACTTATCAAGTGAAAGTCATAGTGACTCAGATGTGGCTGTGCCTACCCATGGCATGGACTTTAACTTTATTATTATCATCATTAAATTTTATCATTGGGTATTGTTTAGTCCCTAAATGTGAATTATCTTCGATGGACTCCATCTACGATAATGTCACACTCAGCTCCATTGACCTTCTATAGATGAATTTCATAAGTCAATATTTATCTTCTTTCAAATTCAGAGAGCATATTTATAAATTTACCAAAGGTATGCCAGTATTGCACAGCCAGAAGCAAGCTCTGCAATAAAACCTGCGCATAAGTGCACATACCCAATATCCCCAAAAATGATCATAGCTATCAAATACGAACTGCAACCCTCCATAAACATGACAAAGGATATTTATAATAAATTTGCTTATTTTAAATACTTCCCGAAGTTGTTAGTCACACAAAAATGATGTTTTAAGATATGTTTACAAACGGTTGCTATGTAAACAAACGAAACATTCCGTTTGATTTCTCTGATCAGAACAGTGCAATTTTCATGAATTTAATTCAAAAAGGTTCCTTTCATTAATATATGTAATAAAACATTTCTGTTTGTTCAAGTACCGTTTGTATTTTTCAATTTATGGACAAATGGCCTTTATGTGATAGGCTGTACTACACAGTTTGCCTCAACCAAAAAAGAAATTTTTTGGCTTGTGTTTCTTGAGTAAGCCAGTATATTCTCATTAGTAAATTTAACAACATATATAACAGACCAATATCAGCTTCAGTTCAGTTTTTGCATTTTTTTGATAAAAGTTGGTCAAAATCCAAGATGGCGGCGACCATGTGCTTTGACAAAAAAGTTGCCAAAAGTTGGTTTAAAAATTACTCTGGCATTTTAAAATACTCACAACAATATTCAAAAGTCATTCTGGATCATTTCAGTGAATGTTTGGGTCGTGCATGTAAAATAAATTTACTAAAAAGTGATAAAACTACTTTACAATTCATGACTGTACAATGTAGCACTCCTCTGCAAGAATCTAAACAGGTTCTCGTACTCAGGAACAAATTTCTATAATAATTTCTCTAGACTAAGCAAATAAAATAGTTTTAAAATGGTGAAATCTGTTTCAGAAGGATGTATTTCAAAATGTGTCACTCCCAAGGTGAAAATTTCAAGTTTATCTGATTAAACTAAAAATCCTCTTAACTTTAAGTTGAAGATGAATATCACAAGTTTCAGAAAATATAATGACTTTGCGTGATACAATGTACATCGTATTTTCATCAATATATTGCCAGTGTTTTTGTACAACCATCCAAAAATTAAACCATGTCGGACGGAAATGCATTAGGTATATTCTCAGGTTTGTTCCTAATGAAAGCCATTAGGTATATTGTTAAAACAATATTTAAATATAGTTCTATAAATACCATGTATGAAAAGTTTTGAATATTTTTTTTTCATGAACTTCTGAAATTTTACTTTGGGAATTATTTAGAGGGAAATTCCGTCTGACATGGTTTGAAAACCACAAAAAGTTGATAAAACAAAGAAAATCTTTATTGTTGACAATGTGGTCTGTATAAATCCATCATAACCTACATGTGTATCAACTATTTGGGTTGTGCATCCGAATAAGAAAAAAATTCAAAATGCAAAATCAGATTTCATGGTACAACGGATTAAAAAAAATTCCGTCCGACGCATGTTACTAAATTCCATCCGACATGTTTTCGGGTAAAAAAGTCGTCCGTAAAAATTTATTCCATACATTTTGAAATGTTTTTGATCGTGGTTGGTTGGCTGCTATTTAATTACACACAATGAAGTTGAATGTTACATTTTCTTCAAGGAATTCAAAAATGACATTGTTTTGGAGGAAGGGGCAGATCTGAAGAGTTAACATTAATATTGTGACTGAACAAAATATAATTTTTTGCCAAAAACGGGCTTATTGATTCTGAATGATGTAAATTTGGAATCCTATACCCCACATTAAATTTAAAGCCAGATTTGTGTTCAGGACAAGACCCATCCATGTATATAGTTATTTGATCCACTCCTACCTTAAAGACAATGTCATTTTTAGATTTTTTGTAGAAAAAGCTTTCAAAAAATGTATACTTTTATCATGGTAGCAGTCAATGAATTTTGAAAAATAGCAGGTGTGCTACAATTTACAAATCGCACTTTTGGAATTAGTTAGGTGAGCTACAGGTGTGCCATTAATTACACTCGGTAAAGATTTTAGGTGTGCTATTTTTTGCACTTTCATGACGTCATATACCATTTCACACTTGATTTTCATCGGTAGAGCAATCTTGTGACAATAAGCAAATTTTTCATTAGATCTAAACACCCTTCTAAAACAGTGGAAAAGTCTCTGAAAATCATTATTTCTTTGGGTCAGACTTGTCAAATGTGATGAAAAGGTCATGAAAAGCATTTTTCAGTGATATTTCTCCGCTCAGATGAGAAATATTACGTGCGTTGCGATCGCTGAAAACCCGTTACGTTTTTGGTCATTTTCCGTTGTCAAATTGACCAAGAATTCAGATTCTGACAAAGATGTGAGTATCATTGACAAAAAATCTAATGTTTGTTTTATCTAAATGTGAACTCATATTTGTGTACCGTCGCGGCAAAAGGGTCCAGTTGGGTCAAAACCAAAATATGGAGATTTTCATATGGTGGTAAAGCTCATTTAATTCCCTTTTCAATGATACCAAAATCATGCAAATCGGAGCTTTGGGTGACGAGTTTTGGCAAATTATAAAATCGTACTCATAACCGTTTGTTAAAACTAGTTTGTGAGAAAAGGGCTGTTAAAGGTAGGCCTGTTTTTCCATTCGATTTTGTGTGCAGTCTGAATAGAGTATGAGGAAATCTCCATAGCAACCACCATGTTCCCTTTTGTTTATCGCCTTGAAATTTGGCTCAATGGAAGACGATACCTTGCGTAATTTAATAACAATTTTTGGACTCAATACCATGTTTCATTATTGCATAATTAATTACCATAATCGTACTCATAACCGTTTGTCAAAACACAAATTTTCACATTTTCATGATGAAAACGATTCGACATAGCGATAAAAATCACACTTTTTTACAAGTTAGTCGTTATATTTGATTAACCATCTTTACATTTTGGATACAAAAGGGTTCAAAGATTTCATTTCCACAAAAAACTCAAAATTGACCTTCCCATCATATTTTGGTATAGTTCAACTTTACCGGCCTCTAGCGCAAAATGGAAGTTGCCGACAACTGGTCCCTTTTGCCGCGACGGTACACATTTAATCAAATATAAGCTGTTTTTCAAAAAAAGACGAACGAAAATGCCATGTTTCTACACCGCAAAATACGACCCGAGATGCAGTGTGTTTGGTAGTGCATAATCTACCGGGACCCATTACAACACATACAGCGCTATCGCTGCATTGCTAAATTTTTCCGAATAAATGCGCCAACTAAAGCGATCTTTTTTCAATACTTACATGAAAGTTTTGATCATTTAATTCCACTAAAATGATCTGATATATGATTTCCTTGAAATCATTGTTGAATTTTGGAATTTATTAATTAATGTTGATTTTGTTAGTAACTTTGAAATCAAAAGCAAGTACCGCGAAAGCAAAAAACCCCAGTCACATGCTACTCAAAATGGCGGCTACCCAAAACAATACTTCGTCGCTCTGTTTGATTTGGGTAGAACTTTGCGCTTGCGTGATTAGGTTTTTGGATCGATGTATTGTGTATAGTAATTACCTATTGCGCTGTGCAGTATCTTTTTCGACACTGGTGGTAGAAATTATTAATGAGGACTTAATTCGATGTTGTACATGTAATGCAATATTGTGTATCATCTGTTGGTACGCAAACTTCCGAAACCACTTCAACTTGCTAAAGTGACAAGGTGCGCTATAAATCGCACTCGGTAAAGTGATTTAAGGTGCGTGCTATGTGCGCTATCGCACTCGCGCGCCTTAAAATTCATTGACTGATGGTAGGGTGTATAGTTCTAAAGTTGTGTCGGTTTTAATGAACGTATGCAATTTGAGCCATTGCTTAAACATGTAAAATGCAATACGTCATTGTTTCCATTATATACTTTTTATTGCAATCATCCCCAGGCATCCGTCCCCATACATCCACCACCCTCTAGGTTCGTTTACTTAATTGACTGTAAAATTAGTTAGCGTCAACAGAGAAACTTCATTTTGGTGTCAAATAAAAAGAAGAAGAACAGGGCTTTCAAATGAGACCAAAATAAAAGATGAGTGTGTTTGCTTTCCTTCCTAAAATAACACTTTAGTTTCACTTTGTTCAGCAAAATGTCACATCACCACTCTATTGGGGTACCCATTTTACGATGCATGGCCACATCTTTAACATGTGAACTTCAAATATTTGAAATTATGGTCCCTTGAAAATCAAAGAAGTGCTCGCGATGTGTTATTATTTCGAGCCCCCCCCCCCCCCGGAAATTTAAAAATGCCGTAACTTGAAAACGAAAAGGAGATACAAACTCAAGATTTCAGAATTTTCTTTTCTCATTAGTACCTACCTTAGTACCAGAAATGAAAGAAATCTATTTTTTGGGTGTACTAGCCTACCTGGTTGAGATGACATGGAAAAATGATGGAATATGCCAACAGATTTGCAGCCTTAAAATTGCAATAACTGAAGAACAGGGTTTCAGATGTGATTTTTTAAAATTGAAGCAAGAAAATATCTCACAAAAACTTTATTTGTGAGGTAGCAGATCACCAACCATGATCAAAAACTCTTCAAAATGGCTATGATTAGATATGGTCATTTTGATAAAAACAGGATGTCTACTTCGTATTCACCCCATTGTAAAAATCAGCCTGGGGTGTCCAATTTCAAAACAATGTGTCCAAAGCTATCCATGTTTAAGTAACATTATTGTGTAAATCTTTAACAGGGATGCCAACTTGCACACGTGAGGACATAGACAATATGATAGCTGCAAGACAGAAGAAATTGATATCTGAAAGGGATGGACTTCAGAAGTTGCAAGATGATATGGAACAGTCCCAGTGTAAGTTTTCAAAATAATTGTGGCCAAATGCTACATTTTATATTTAAAATAAGTATCCAAAAGTTTCAATCGTAACTGGCTGTTATGATTACAACTGAATCATTTGTCCTTACATGTATATACGTTGTTAAGTTACGTTGGTCATATGTTTCAAATTCAAAATGACGTCAAAATGGTGGTCAAAAATGTCTGCCAAAACTTTGTTTCCCTCCAAAAAAGGCAGGGGGGTAGGACATGACATTTTGAAACTCCCATTCAAAAAACTTGAATTTTAACAAACACTCAAAAATTTCATTTTATGCCCTTAATTAGTGTATAAACATATGCTGATTCCAAAACCGTTGGGGTTGGAACTTCAACCCCAGAAAACTAAAAAGATATTCTGAATGTTTTGAAGAACTACTTCTCTTGTTATTTACGCATTGAAATATACGGGCGATACCACGGATGAATACGAAAATTTGAGTAAACAGTCTGGGTAAACAGGCAATTTATTACGCAGCCACCCTCCTCTGAAAAAAGGTTTGCAGGAAAAACTGTATATATACAAAATTTGATCAAATAATCAGAAATGGCTTATCATGGTTAGAACCAACACATTTTTTCACTTAAACATGTAATTCATAAACCAACAATTGCTAATAACACCAAACGATAGCAGTGAGGTCGTGATCGCGGAAATGATAAATATTGTCAGTACTTCCGGGTTATCGGGCCATACATGTATAACAGTAAGTTGTCCTAATTGTTAAGCTTACTCAGGGATTTTGTGCAAATTTTGATGTTGAAAATAGGTTTCTAATAAGGCCGAGGATATAGACACGATGATCGTTTCAATAACCTCGCCCAAAATGACTATAGAAACGATGATCGTTTCAATAACCTCGCCCAAAATGGCGATAGACACGATGATCGTTTCAATAACCTCGCCCAAAATGGCTATAGACATGATGATCGTTTCAATAACCTCGCCCAAAATGGCTATAGACACGATGATCGTTTCAATACCCTCGCCCTAAATGGCTATAGACACGATGATCGTTTCAATAACCTCGCCCGAAAAGGCTATAGACACGATGATCGTTTCAGTAACCTCGCCCAAAATGGCTATAGACACGATGATCGTTTCAATAACCTCGCCCAAAATGGCTATAGATACGATGATCGGGTGTGAGAAAGTGAATGGAGCCGAATGCTCACTGATGCTCAAGGGGGTGGTAACAAAAATAGTGGAAGGATGAAGGTGACTTGCATCATTGGTAATATTACAACCATTATTTTCTTCCTCTTGTTTGTTTTACTCCTCTCTTTTGGTCTGCTACGAACTAAAGGACAAAAATGCAACTTCGAGAATCAAGTTGACTTTCTGAATAACATTAGAAACTCTTGCGGTTGTAATATTACTGTAATATTACCAATCGATTCAATGCAAGTTACCTTTCTCCTTCCACCATTGCCATCCCCTTGAGTATCACTCAGTGAGCATCGGCTCCATAGCCATTAACTTTATCATTGTTTATCACACCCGATCATCGTGTCTATTAGATAGCCATTTTGGTCGAGGCACACGATCATCGTGTCTATAGCCAATAATTGCCCACCCGTCTATGAAATGTTGCCGTCCAGTAGGCGATTATTAGGAACAATACAGTATGTATTTTCAGGAAACTGCTTATTTGTAATTTTATTTTTTTCTTCATCATATAGAAAATATAGCTACACATAAAATGTATGGTAAATCCTTTATTTTTATATGAGTACTACATGTAATATGAGTTGTGTAACTTACTGAACATATTTATTTTTAAAATTCTATTTACACATAATGTAGATGATGTACAAGACTGGTTAAACAATTCCATGGAATGGCAAAACTTAGATGACTCGTTTTCAACATGGTATGACGAATCTGAGGTGAGTTAGTAATACATGTAAAGCCAGGTGTCATCCATTTGTTGGGAACAATTTTGTGACGCACTAGTTAATGTATATGAAAGACAGTTCATGTACCAAAGTTTGATGACGATACATTTTAACCTTGAGGAGTTGAAATTTTTTTAGTGAAAATCATCTTTTTTGCAAATTGACCTTGGATGTCATGACCTTGGACCCTTGTTGATCAATTCATATGACGGGGCTTGCCCATTGGTACCTTGGACCAAGTTTGATATAAAATTGGATGGATTGAGCATGATACAAAAAGATATTGGTCGAGCTATGAGTTTTACAAAATATCGTGCGAGACGCGCAGCGTCGAGCTCGATATTTCTAAAACTCATAGCGAGACCAATATCTTTGAGTATCATGCGAAAAAATCCATCCAATTTTATCATTATTATGTTCAAAATCTGACATTTTGTTTTCTGTCCGATATCCCTGTCCGATTTTGTTGGAAATCGGTCAGCTCAGAACATAATAATGGTGCAAATCCGTCCAGTCACAACAAAATTACATCATAAAACATGATTGACAGAAATTTGTTGCCGTCTTGTAAATACGTTTTAAGAGAATAGCCTATACCGAAAATCAACAAATAAAATAAAATTCAAATTTTCGACTTTCTGAAGGTTTTGATCAAAATTTTCCTGATATCTGGTAATTGACTGCTATTCTATAGCAAAGGAAGTGTAAATCATCCACAAACAAAAATTTCCCAATTTTGTCCAATCCCCCTTTAGTAAGCGCTTTCATTTCGCAAAATCTCGATTTTGGCCGAAATTTGAAAAAAAAAACACTTTCCAAAGGAATTTCCCAATGAAATTTGAAATTTGGCTTGAATTAGGAGACCATGAATGTGCATTGACATTGTTGAAATGAAATTTGGAAAATTTTACTCGGGGGCGGTTTTTATGGAACCAAATCAATTTTATCGCACCCCAGAATTAGCTCGAAAATGACGCGATCAATCTCAATTTTGTTATCGCCAAAGGAAGCGCAAAATTTAGACAATAACAATGAATAACATAAACAGCCCAAAATATTGCGGCGTTAAAATGCGAGAACCAAAAAGCCAAATGTTAGGTCCCATGGAACCCCCCCCCCCCCTTATACAATTAAGTGTTTTAAATCTCATATTTGATTGAACATCCCAAGAGGTATGTTGGGATAAACTGATCACATATTCTTAATATTAGGGCTGTTGTCCGATGATTTTTCATGTCGACGTGTCAATGCAAAATTATTACAATCATTTTATTATAACAATGTATTATCCCTCCTACCATATATATTTTATTTGATTTCTACCCATATGGAATCTATTATGAAAACAGAAGCAATGTATCATCACGATTATTTTACATTACAAAATTTGATTTGACATCTACAATGTAGCTTGTCAAAGTAATTTTCCTGATGTTTGTTCAATTCAATTGAACAGCAAAATATTTGAGAATTCAACCTAAACGAGACACCCATTTTCAGCAATAACATTTTACCAAGATTTCAAAAAGTTGATTGATTCCAATCTTTTCTACATTGTTTTTTACACATGTAGGCTTATCTATGACCAAGACTTTGACTAATATCTATGATATCAAAGTAAGCTTCAACATTTAAAACATGGCTGCTAGTATATAATTTTCGAACAGGTGTCCTGATTGTAAAACAACCCATAACACTTCTGTTGATCATAATTTTACAAATCTATTTACCCTTTGCAGGAAGAAGATGGTGACAGTGACTTTGAACCTACACGTAAACCTAGTGATAAGGCTTCAACTTGGGGCTTAAGTTCAGATGTTGTCAAGGTATGCTTTGTTTTTGTAATGTGCAAAATACTGTAGCCATTTTCCTCCTCTTTTTAATCACATGTACTTGGTTTTCATATAAACTTAATAACATTTTGAAACAATAGGAGACCCTTATTTTTGATCTTATTATAGATCTTGAGTTATGACCCTCTGAAGTTGGATCCAACTGTGATTATTATATAATATAAGTATTATATGGTCATATTTGTGCCATTATATCTTTTTAATGGAACGTAATATGGCCTTGCTAATTGCATATTTGGAATCTACATAAAAAGTTCTCTAAGAATACCAATTTGAAGGGTGTAGGGAATATAGGTTTTAATTTATGGTCCCTTGAAAATCAAACAAGTGCTCTCGATGTGTTATTATTGTGAGCCACCCCCTCCCCCACAAATTTCAAAATGCCATAACTTGAAAACGAAAAGGAGTTACGACCTCAAGATTTCAGCATTTTCATTTCTCATTAGTACCTAACTTTGTACCAAAAATGAAAGAAATTTATTTTTTGGGCGTACTATCTGGTTGAGATGATTGTGTTTTTGAAAAAATGTACCCATCATGTATTCCTCAGATTATGATGGATGAGTACGTCCTGAGGAAATGACCTAAATTTGACCCTCTATAGCCTTCCTCTAATACAGAGATGCCACTTTATATGTTTTAACCTGAATTCAGGTTTTTAGAAGTAAAAACCATGATTTCAAGTTTTTTATGATCTCAAATTTACATTTTTTCTTATATATATTTTTTCAGCTGTTTTGGGAGTATTTTTCAGGAATTGATGGTTTTTTTCTGATTTTTTTTTTCAATGAAATCAGTTTCAACGAAATCTCTGAATATCTATAGGCCCTTTTATTTTAAAATTGAGAGGAGAAAGTGACATTTGATATACATATTTACTGCAGTTAAGATTTGTAACTTACAAACTTGTCAAAAGTTGGATCATTATGACCAAAAAGTGCATGCTTGAGTTAATTGATACCAGTGGTGAGGCATCAAAAGGTGTGATTTTTCAAAGTTTGTAGGATAAAAGCTCATTTGATACTGTTTTTGATGTTGATTGATGTTATTGAAATTGGTAAAAAAATAGGCAAGTTTCGGGCCAATGGAAAAATGAGACGGAAAATGATAAATTTGTTCATTACCGTACTTAAAAGACGCAATGCTGGGTGTTATGGTGCCTATCACAATCTTCAGTACCAAATTGACACTTTGAATCACAGTTCTAATGTTATATTACAAAATGTGTAGATTGATCATTTAATATATTTTACATTTTTATGCTAATTCTCTGGTACAATCATAGCTAAAACCAACTTGTCAAGTTTCATCATATAAATTTTACAGCCCAACATGTATGACAAATACATATGCACATTTAGATGTTGCATTTTTTCTACATGGTTACTGTCAAGTGTTCAACTATCTACATGTGTAGTGCATCAAATCAAAAGAAACCTGAATACATAACACTGTCAAAATGAAATGATGTGGATCTGAGCCATATATTTAAGTGCACTGTTTTTAATTTGTAAAAATGAAGAGTTGTGGGTCAGTGTTTATTTCGTTGATTTCAGTACAGTATGAAATATAACCCTTCTGTTGTGAAGGTTACAGATATCCCAAGTTTATCTATATGTTTACCCTTTGCAGAATGAACAAGGTAGTGATATTGATCATAAGCCTAGTGATGGTACTGCATCAACTTGGGGTTTAAGCTCAGATGTGCAAGTAGTCAAGGTATGTTTCTTTTTGTCATGACAAGTGCAAAATCGTGCCACTAGTTTTTGGTGACAGTACTTTATGTAACGTGAGATGAGGTAGTCTTTTATTTTTTCACAAATGAAGTAGTTATGTTTTGCATTTATTTCCATAAATTAAACCATTACAATTCTTATATGTTTTAATACTCTTCTTCATGCATATTATTCCTTTATGATCCTGAACAAGTCAGGAATTGGTCTTCTTCTTTGTTTCACATCTAAAAAGTAAAAAAAAAAACATAGGATCCATAACCACCATTAATTAGGCCAAGCAAAAAAAAGCTTGTTTGCCCTTTTGTGACCGACTGAAAAATCACATTTTTTCCCATTCATAACAGTAATAAAATTGTGTGTAAGGAAATTATACTTATAAATCTAATACAATTTTTAGTTTAAATCTAAACGCGTCGGTGTTACCTGCAAAAAATAAAGCATTGGTTTCAATGGGGAAGTTATTTAGTGGTGTGTGTTCTTGGCTAATTGGCAACTAGCTGTACTGAGTGAGTTTTAAACGAAACGAACCTGTTTGTATGTCTGCACGGTAAGGCAGCAAAATTGTGTGGAGTTTGGTAGCATCCATTGATTTAAGTGGCAGGTTTTTGACATTGTTTGATATACGGTTCAAAATAAATAACTCTTCCCCCCCTATAATGAATATTGATTTGTTTCACATTGTAAAATGAAGGCTAGAATGATGCAAATTCAACGTGCACTATGACGAATCAAATGTTGCAGTTTTTTGTATTGGAATATGAAAATTGAAGAAATTTTGATTGTAAGAAAAAAATCTAAAAGCAATCATAATTCAAATGGTAAGCATTTGTGAGGATAAAAAGGATGGTGCTTGATCATTCATGGTTGAATGAACATAACTTACAGGTTTATGGTTGAATGAACGTAAATTAAAAGTGACATCTTCCAGAGGACTCTGCTCTTAAATGTGCTTAGATTGTTTTCTCAATTAATTTTACCTTTAAAATATGTTGAATTGGACACAGAAATTAATGTTTCAATGCTTTCTTGACTTTGATTTTGAGGAAATGGAAATCTCTTTAGCATGTCCTTTTGCTTCGTTTAAGCAACCATCGATAACTGCGATTTCTACGCGGCAATTAGGCCTAAAGGAAATTCACCAAGAAATTTCATAAATGATGACTTTTAAAGAAAAATGTTACGTGTTGTTTAAAACTTTATTGCACACTGAATTCCAGCCTACATTTACAGCTTGGAAAAAAAAATTCTATAAAAATCAATATTCTTAGGGGGAACTTATTTATTCTGAACTGTATATAATAACAAGGCATAGGAATATGTATCGGTGCATGAGCCGATGCGCCATACCCCATGGGCAGGATGTAAACAAAAGCGAAAGTCTTTATGTGTTGTGTGTGTTAACTTGCAGCACATCTTTTACAAGGTGAAAGCCACCGTTGAGGCCATCGGCAGCACAAAATCAAAAAGAAAAAAAAAATGACCTACCGACACTACTGATTTTTTTCATGAAAGGGCAAACAAACAATTTTTTTTCTTGGCCTTACCAACTGACATTTCCTTTGTTTCCATCGTGCACATTATACTGTACTTATATCCATTGCCCAACAAGATTCAATTGGATGGATCTCCCCTTATGTAAATGCTATGTTAGTGAAACTTTGCAGTATTGTTTACTAACCTTACATCTTTAAAATGACACCTCATTTAAGCTTGTAGCATGTAGGGTTTTGAAATTATGTCAAATTATGCAGCACTGGGTATAGAAAAATGTAACAAAACCACCTTTTTTGGGTGGCGAGTTCATGACGCGTGGCCAGCATGGCAACCTGATTTTAAGAAGAACTAACAGATGTGTTGCACCTAACACATAAAATATAAAATATGTGTGTAAGTTCATGCAATTCCTTTCTTGTTATTTTACTTACAAAACGAAATGTCCATTATGACAGACCGGTCACACTCTGTATTCCAAGGATTTTAATTCCACTAAAATAAAAGCAATCATGCAGGATGTATAAACATTATACAGGGTGTAACATTAACAAATTTATGTATAAAGTAATCCAATTTGGCTCAATGATATTATGTTAGAGTAAGATATATGTATGTATGATGATAATATTGATCGAATTATTTAATCAAGGCCTTTCATAAAATAATTAATTTCTAAGTGACCAGTTTCATTGAGTTAAAAAATACATACGGTGGTAAAAAAATTAACAAAATATTTTAAATGATTCAATATTTTACAGTATTTTTATAAGACATAACTTTTTTCCTGGATGCAATGTTTCCGGAACCACCGTAGGTGTCACAACACACAACTAGGGCTTTCACAGTACACTCTTAATTATGTTTGGGAGGAAATATGAGGTACCAACCTAAAATGCGCAAGATATCTATGATGTAAGCCAACATTTTGACAGTGTATCGCATGGCACGCCATGGAGCAGTTTCAACAGGGTTGGAAACACTGAAAAACACATTTTAGACGCATTTTGTCATATATTTCAATATATTAAGATTACATAAATTTGTGTGTTATTTGATGTCATTTTTTGTTTTTTATTTGGCTACAGGAAGAGTCTTCCTTTCATAAAGAGAATCATACTCAAGCTGACAAGGCATCAACATGGGGATCTGACTCCGAGGTTTGTTTTTAGTATAGTTTTCAAAAAACGTTTTATTTCAGAGGTTCAGGGTTCAAGCAGTTGGAGGAGTCGTGCTCACAGATATGCTTAACCTTATAAAGTGACATGCTCCTACCCAGGCCTGCTCCTACCATTGATTAAATTCGCAAAATGACCTAGTAGATATAGGTCATTGTTTTCTCAGAGTAATCCTAAAATGTAAACGAGTGTCCCAATTTTCAAAAATAGAGAAATACTCCAAAATATGCCAAATGTGATCCGAACTTGCAAAAAGTATCAAAAGAGACTACACACATCAGCCAGTTTGTATGTGTTTTAAATCAGGTATTTACCTTGTTCATAATTTTAGCGCCACCACAACACCAGACTTCCAACTAGACCACTGTAATAACTCTATATAAAAAGCCAATAAAATGTACTTATATTTTCAATTTCACCTGTTACATATTTCCAAAAATCACTCACCGAATCACTTAATAATAACAATAGCCTCTAGGAATAAATAAATCCATGGTATTTCCAATAGAACACAATTTGACAGGGGAGCGATGAGTGTTTATCATTTATACTTATTTCGGTGTTCATGCCTTGAAAATCCAGAGTGAACAAAATTTCCTTTATTTTGATACCAAATTTGACTCATTTTGAAATTCAGTCTTTGATTTCCATCCATTTTCTTAAAAAAAGCATGACATTAAAGCAAAATTAGTGAAAATCGAATGAATTTACATGCAAAATGCGTAAAACAATGGTTTAAATTTGACAGGCAAGTGAAAAGTACACAAATATGTTCAATTATTGGTGTTTTGGTACCTAAAAATGGAATTTATAGTATAATTAAACTAAAGTTTCAAGCCCAAACAATTAAATTTCAAGCTTAAAAAATTCCAATATGACCACCAAAATTCCGAAACAACGGGCATTTTGTCAATTTTGCGCAATTGTTATCGGTTTCAATTTTCAGTTTTTTTGACATGTCTTGATTTCACCCATTTAGGTGTCAAATGCTTCAAAACTTATTTCCTGTCAGCTAAGAAGTTTAATTGATGTGGAATATTGGAAAGTTATACTTTTGACTCCAGAAACGATTAATTTTATCATGGCTAAAATAAAATCTTTACAGTTTTGTTGCCATGGCAACAATAATTATGAACAACCAAATGATGTTGCTGTGTCACTTATTAAATTTGCCTGGATGTTAGCTTTCATAATATACTTATAGGTACTTCTAATTCATAGTTTTTTAGATGTTAGCTTATCTGTACCTCTGTCACAATAGCCCAAATTTCAAAAATAAATGTGACCACTTAAGGCTTAAAGAATAATCTTTCCAAAAACGAATACTTTTACTATATATAATAGGATGCATACTAATCAAGTTGTGCCAATTTAAATGAACAAATGTGCATTTATAACTTGAAATTTTTGGCTTGTCACGATCGAGGTACCCAGTTCATGACACATGGCCACCAACATTCAACAACCAATAATGGCCCTGCAGGGCTCAAATTAAGGTATTAGGGCATGCATGCAATTGTAGCTAATTTTAAAAGGGCACCATTGAAGCATTATATGTTAAAGCTGTATTCAGTTTTTTAGGGCACCAAGGCAAATGGTAGGGGCATCCACAGCAAATTGCCTTACTGCCTTAGGTTATTTTGGGCCCTGGCCCTGTTTTGAAATGTAGAATGCAACACAGAACTTAAATTAAATGTAGATGTTTACTATTTTTCTTGATATAGGCAGAAAGTCTTCCATCATCAAGTATGAGTGACAATGTTGATGAAACTGAGCCACCACAGAAGAAACGGAGATTTAGTAACTTCCCAGATGTCGTGGAAGTCATCCAACGTCAGTGTTGCGTGGACAAATGTATGAGGATGTTGTCATTGAAAGAATTAGAGCAATGCCAAGCTGCAATGAAATCTCTCAATGAGAATGCGCAGCTGAACTTTATGATGAAAGAAATAGATGACCACACGGTCATCAAGAAACATGCAAACACTCTTCTTGATAACCTGTATAACTTTGTTATAGCAGGGAAGAGTGTTTGCAGGATGGCCTGGTGCCATGCCTACAATGTTTCAAATTCTCGATTTCGAGTGGCTATTAAAAACCTGAAAGAAGGGTATTCAAGGAGGGAGCACGGCAACAGAGGGAAAAAAAAATCCACAGTTAGAACAACAAATGCTGCCGGATGGATGAGGCACAACTTTGACAGAATGGGTAAGAGTCTTTTGGTACGGTACATGTATTTTATTGCCAGAAAATCAAAACTGTATGCTTTCAGGCATGAGAATGTTCAGTTTTTAAAAGGAATTCAGTTTTTTTTTGGTTGCCAAAATGTACGCGTTTTTATTGATTTTCAGCCTATTTTGGAGCATTCTTGCCTAATTTTACGCACTTTTTCAGTTTTTCTCACCACATTCAGTTTTTTTATGAAAGGCCATTGTCATGCCTGATGCATTGTAGGACATGTTCAAAATCAGATACATTTTATAATAATAATAATATCCAGCATTTATATGCGCGTTATTCACCGTAGCATCATAGCGCTTGGCATTATTACGCTGTTATTAGGAAATCGTCTCAATCACGTCACTTCAACTAGATCGCAATCTTGAGACGCTGACCTATCGGACTTTAAATTGTAATTTCCCCCTATAACAGCTCCCCAATGCGCTTGGGTCGTCGAAAAAAACCGAGATTGTCTTGCCCAAGGTCATTACCCGTTGGCGGTATCGGGGCTCGAAACCACTACCTCACAATTCTGAGTCCTGCACTATTCAGCTAGACCACACAAGCATTTCTTTTATTTACTCGCAACATATCTACTATAATCTAAATTGCTGATTTATTCAAAAATATCAATTTCATCAAAATATTAAATCAGTTCCAGAAAGGTCATAATTCATTCTTGGTAATGAATTCATTTACTACTGTAAAGGAATTCCTATAAAAGAGTAAAATGAATTTGTTAAAGCAATCAATTGGAGAACATTTTAGAGCATTTTCTTGTCGAATTTTGGCATATATAATTCGAAATTTCATAGCTAATTTTTAGAACAGGACTACAAATTAGCTATGAAATTTTGAATTATATATATGCCAAAATTTTGAAATATTAAAAAAAAAGTCAGATAGAATTCAATAATTTCATCACTAGATTTTTAGAATACGTCCCATTCAACAAGAAAATGCTCTGAAATATTCTCTGGTGTTCATAGATTGCTCTAAAAATGATTTTCAAGTTAAGCTTGAGTAAAGAGTGTACGTCTTATTTTGTGTAAAGTTAAATTGTTAAGACTACTGGGTAATAGACGGGACAAAAGATGGTACTTTTTTGTATTTAAAAAGTTTGCAAAACAAACATACATGGAACTTTCTCCACTAATTATATAAATTTTGAAAGTACATGAAATAACACCAAATTATGGTCAAATTGACTTTTTTCTTAGCTTAAATGTTATGCAGAATTCAAAGGTGAATGAAATAAAGGTTCCAATATTTGTAATTTCTGAGGGCTACTTAAGAATGTGACAGATGGGAAACACTTTGATAGAATTTCAAATTCATTATTAATTTATATTAGTGGTGGGTTATAAAAGGGTCATGTTTCAAATCACTTAGGGTAAAAGCTCATTTGATGCAGTATGATCTCCTGATCATTTTGACACCTATTTTATTGAAATCGGCCAAAATTTGAGACAGTGCGGGCCGAAAAACCATTTTCGAGGAGGGGGGTGTCTGAAAATGTGAAATGTGACCATTGCAGGAATTCTATACCATATTTTAGCAATGTTGGGGTTTTTACTTATGTTTTTGAGGTCAAAGAATCCATTAGAACAAGTTTTGTCAACATCAGAATTTTTGTGTGGGTAAAAACAACCATTTTAGGTCAAATTAGGCTATGAGGGCGCTTTTGCCAATAAGACGAACATGGACATTACGATTGCAATAATTTGAACGTCAAACAATAGATAATCATTGATAGTATCTGCTCAGACAATTTGAGCTCTCTAAACAAAACGGTTTGGTCGTGGCACCAATTTAAGTGAAACACAGAACTACGCAATTTTGTGCCATAGGTTTGTGTGTGGGTCAATGAACTTTTGTTTCCCGTGTTTTCAATGGAGGCGTTTTCAAAAGTAATAAAATGGTACTACGAGCAAGCGAATCAAAGCAACATGCTGAAACTTTTAGAATATAATAAGGGAATGTTTATCTTCAATTCTACCTCAAAAAATGTTTCACAATGAGTAACGCTAAGGCATGGCCAGCGAAGCGCCCTCTAGGCTTAAATTTGCATAAAATGACAGATTTTTACGAAAACTAACAATCCAATTCTGTCAAGAATGTGAAAAATGGAATCATTGACCTCAAAACTTAAATATCCATGGTTAAAATATGTTACAGAATTCCAGCAATGGTCAAATTTCACATTTTCTGATGCCCCCCCCCCCCTCCTCGAAATTGGTTTTTTGGCCCGCACTGTCTCAGTTTTTGGCCAATTTCAATAAAAAAAAAAAAGGTGTCAAAATGATCAGGAGATCATACTGCATCAAATGAGCTTTTACCCTAAGTGATTTGAAACATGACCCTTTTTTGACCCCTGTATAACCCACCACTTTTTATATATATTTTTATTTTAATTCTAGATTATTGTACCATCATAGAAGTTTAATTCAGTTTTTAACAAAAATTACTATTGCTTGTAAAAACTACGCAACTTTTTCAGGTTTTTTTGTTTTTGTGACAGACGGGACAAACCAGACATGGTAACATGTTGAAACTTCAGATAGTAAGAACTCTGTCATACTTCACCTTTATGTTTGTAATTGTGTTTTGGGAAGGCATTTAACTTTACAATTATATGAGAAAAATAATCTGTCTAGCTTATTTTAACCTAACGTGGACTAAATTTAAGGAAAAAACTTGACTGAAATTTCCTAAACTTCAAGTCTATGTAAAAAAAATCATGATCGGAGCGGTTTAAGAAAAATGAAAACAGTTCCTAAAAGCTGAATATGTTTAAACTTCAAAATAAAATAACTTTTCACCTACAATTTTAACTTCTAAAAATCATTTAGGTGAGACCTCTAGCGTGAAATTACCCTACTATGGTTTATGCAAACGATCATTTTGGTACATGTTTAACCATTTTATTTGGACAACTGATACATTCATATTATTTATTGCAGGAGATTTTATGCCGCACAAGGATCGTATCCACCTGCCATCAACATGGACTAAAAGATATGTCTTTAACAAGATGAAATCTGAGCACATTGCTCGAGGCATACCAGCCAAAGACATCATATCAGAGTCTCATTTTAGGAAGATCTGGAGAGAGCAGTTCCCTGAGTATGTTATATCAAAAGTAAGTGCAAAAACGTATAAACTATATAGCCTTGAAGACAAGTAGATACATGTCATAGCATTTTACTCTCTCTTTCCCAAATTTCCAAAGCTTAGAAGAATAAGCATGAAAAGGCAAAGGGAGGAAACCATACATTGTATATCAGAAGTAGTGATGCCTCTTTTCAGGTTAATACGTACTGCATTGCCAGCGCTTCACAAGCAGTGGAATTTGACCAAACACGGGCTGTAATACGTGCGTAAACGAGCTGACTATTAAGCAAACCATGGTAGCAACAAGCGTCGTTCTCCCAAAACCCCGCGAAAGGAGAAACTTAATTCTTTAAAATACTGTAGTTACATTTTTGTCCAAATTTATGTGCTTTTTCAGTTGTGGTAACTGGCCTGTCTTCTAAAAAACACGTCTCGCTTTTGGTCATTTTCACAAGGACGCAAATTTTTTTTAAAAGGTCCGTAGTAGTATCCAATCAA
This sequence comes from Ophiothrix spiculata, assembly GCA_000969725.1. Taxonomy (NCBI): domain Eukaryota; kingdom Metazoa; phylum Echinodermata; class Ophiuroidea; order Amphilepidida; family Ophiotrichidae; genus Ophiothrix; species Ophiothrix spiculata. The sequence goes on along the minus strand of JXSR01S041902.1, from coordinate 21,585 downwards.
TGCTCAACCCCATATTGTTGTCATTGCATGGGCATTTTTGTTTTATGCACACACTGTGTCTTTGTTTTCAACAGCATATACTGTGACTTGCTATGAGCTTGGTTTGCAAATTCTCAAATTAATGGGCCATTCTTTTTTGATATGTTGCATGCTTCTTTACTTTAACTTGAGCATGTTTATGATTTTGGTTATCATTGTAACTAAGCATACTTTGATCTTCCAGCATTCAGATTTTTAGCTCAAACAAATAGTGCAAAATAAGTTCTATTCAAATGATTTCACTCTAGCAAAAAATTATTTATTATTGGCTGCATTTCCTAAAAATGCTTGGTATAAAGAATATTTAGGTTCAGATAGGTTCATTTTATTATGTAACCATTGAAACAAAAAGATTTTATATTCAAGTTAAAAGAAAACTGCTTGTAACATATTGTGACTACCTCAACGAATAGCTCCAATTCGTTTTAGGAAATCTTTTGAGTGTGGCATTACCCAACCATAAAATACCATGGGTACAATAACCCAATCTCTGTGAGCCAATCCAAGATGACTACCAGTACCATCACGTAGGGTTTACATGACTGTTATATTGTGATGTGCACCAATTCCACATTTAAATTCAGTGAGAATAAACCTTCACTGAATTTAGATATAAATTTGGTTGAAACTATTTCAGTCTAATCTGACTTACAGTTCATAAGGGGGATTGCAACTTGAAACTTGATGTGGGAAGGGCATATAATTCATGTACACAGACTATTCATTAATAATTGTGACCAGTCATATCATTAGGTACCTTAAGGTCGGCATAGTATATTCAATGATAAGGGCCATTAAGCTGAGCAAAGTAAAAAAAACATGTCAAAAGGTCATATTCTAATTTCATTAGAAACCTTTGAAGTGTCTTCCGTCATGTAAATCGGGTTACATGATCAGGTTCCAAAACATAAGAAAAATGTGTAAAAAACAAGATAAAAACTCCTCTTTATCCAAGTTTTACCACACTACAAATTTTTTTTAAATTTTTACAGAACTTGTGAATCAGCTCAATGCCTTTTACCAATTTGGATGTAACTTTGTAACCGAGCATCCAATATCCAAAAGCAAGGTGTCATTTTAAAACTTAAATCTCAGGTTTCAATGAGACCATAATTTCAATTTCTTTTGAAACCCGTAAGTACCTTTCGATATGACGGGTCACAATTATGTACCACAGTTGCATAATTAATTGCATTTATAAATGATATTTTATCAGTACCCTATTGGAACTAAGTTTATATGGACAGTAGAACCATTTAAAATGTCTTTTATGCACGTAAAGCATTCAAAATTCAACATAAATTTCAATTTTCAACTTCCCTTGTAGAGAATTTTTTGAAAGTCTCTAAAACAAACTATCTAGAATCTTTTATTTCTAAAAACTTTTAAATGAATAATGTATTTTTTTCCACCATTCCGACCAATTAAACATGTATTGATGAATGAACCAGTTGATGTGTCAGCGTAGTTCATGATTATAGAAAAAATTATTTTTGACAGTGGCTTTGGTTTTCCATGTGTCAACATCCGGGAACTGTGCACATTATTATTTAAACTGTGTTAAAAAAAATGGATTTTTTTTATATACATCAAAATATACATTTTAAAGGAAAGTTGTATTCTCTGTATCTTGCTTTTGTTCCGCCAGGGGCACGATTTCACTGTTTGCTCAACATGCTCGCAGATTGAAGAGCAGACTAAAGCAGCTAAGTCAAACAGAGAGCAAGAAGAGGTTAATTTGCTCAGAGAAGAACATACATTGCAAGTAAGGTGGGTATCTGGTTCATTTTTTCAACGTATACATGCTTTGTGATTCAATTTTACCATTACCAAATTAATGATTTGATTTTGAATAAATACATCATTTTTGGGCCTAAAACTGATTTTATCCTATTTTCATGATTTTTGGCCATTTTGGGCCATTTTTGATCACTAAATCAAAAAATTAATTTTACCATCCACCCACACACTAATGAACACCCCTTGAGGATAAGATTCCACATGGATGGAAAGCTTTAACAATTTTGCCACAAAACTTTTTTTTAAGCATAATAAAAAATGAAATTCAAATGTGTTTGTATTCAAGCATTGTTTGGTAAATTAGAAAAAAACAAGGCCTGTTCCACATAAGGACCAAGTGTACTTTAGATGCCATCCAGAATTTTAGGGTAAGGAATTAAGGGTAGTTTTAACTAAGAGGTAGGGTTAGGGTTAGTTTTAGGGTTTAGATTTAGGGTGTAGTTTTTGATAGGACCTAGACATTATCATGCTTTGAGGTGTCCAAGTGTGGGAAAATATTGCATCCAAAACATTTTCATAATAAAATTGGATGATTTACGCCCGATATTTATTGGCCTCGCTGTGAGTTTTTAAAATATTTGGCCCGACTGCGTCTCGCCCAATGTTTTTGCAACTCATAGCTCGACCAATACATATTGGCTTATTTCGATCCAATTTTATTACCAATATCAGATGAAAATGTTAGTCTTTACACCAAAATCATCCAGTATATAATTATTTGTGTTATTGCTGTCCTATCAGATTTTGATTAAATAGAAAAGATTAACTGTTTAAATGCTGGGTGAAGCTCTGCAATATACACTATTTTTCTGATGTGATGTTGACATTGTTTTAACAGATTGGATAAGTTGAGCCCATATTTATTGGTCAAGCTAAGAGTTGTAAAAATATCGGGCAAAATGCGCTCAATATTTTAAGACTCATAGCGATACCAATAAATATAGGACGAAAATCATTTAATTTTATCACTATTGGTCTCAGGATCCCAAGTTTTTCCACAATTGGATCCTTCAAAGAATAATAATGTTAAAAAGTGGTACATGCAGTTAGGTTATTTTTGGGTTATTTGTCTGGCAGTCTTGATATTCTTTTTTTTTTAACTCGCCAGACCATATTTCATAATGAACTTTGACTCCGCTAAAAGTATGAAAAACGAGGTACCCAGATTTGTCCATCTATCCATTTTTTATGGGCAGTTTTGGCCAAAAAGAGAACCTGTTTCCAAGGATTTTCCTTGGAAAAAAAGTCATATATTCAAAGAATTCTGGCAGTTATCTCCACTCAAATACACCCTAGAATTACAAAAATTGGGGCTCAGTCAAAAAAGTTGACCATTGTTCTAGGATTTGTTTTAGGGTAAAAATGAGATCCAAGTTTAAGGATTTTTTTAAACAAAAGCAACCCATTAGAGCAGTACAGGTGCATCCCCGTTAGAACTGCCAAATATGTGAGCTCCCTACCCATGAAAGTCATCCACAGTTTTATCAGATGTATTCATGTTGTTCTTGATGATTGCGCTCTTATTGTTTAAAGTAATTCTTGGACATGAATTTGAAAATTAACGACTTTTTAAGGGCAACACAATTGCATGATCAATTTGTAAAGCTTTCCAATCATACATGATGTCAAAGTACTATTAAAATGGTGTTGCTATATGTCCTGTACGTGTCACAACTTGTGCACACACCATGGCTGCATTCCAATTATCAGTGACAGTTGGTGTGCAGCATATATTTGAAATAGTTATGATTAAATGATGACCTATATTTTGCCTGAAAATGATGATTGTGATAAAATCTGATTGTTTGATGGCCATGCTGTATGTGACACGCCATTTGTTTTCAGTTCAGCATATTTAAAGATACAAGCAAATTTGACTTGTACACTCTGGGCAAATGTGTTTGTGCACAATACGAGCCATATCTCGAGTACCGTTCATCATTTGCGAATTTTTTCCGGGTTTATAATTAACATATATAGTGCTGAAAAACTAAACAGGAATTGCATTCACCTTATTTGAAAATATGGCTTGCTAAACACAATGTATACTTCTGCACATTCAAAAATGGAGTTTGAATACATAATTGCACATTTGTTGGAAAACTTATAACCTAAATATGTTTGTTACGGTAACGCAATGATAACGAGTAATTGAATAATAAACTAGATTGCTATATCAAAAAGGTGCGTGTGGTTTATTTGTATATGGTCCAGGAAATCAGCCATTTTTTGTTTATGGAAGATTGAATATCAGAGGAAACATGGATTATTTATATTGGATACATTAGGCACCTATAAAAACATGAATGTTTTCAGAATCTTGGTCGTTTGATATGATAATTAAGTTTTTGCCCAAACTAAAGCAGGCGCAAACACTTTTGACCAGGAGTGTAAATTACACAGTATTATCTCTTTTTCTTCTTCTGAAAATGCATTTTATGTGTTCAGAAACAGCTGCCCTATTTCTGGGATGGACCCTATAACAGAGTGGAGGACAAGGCATTGTCAAAATGGTACCTCTGTTGAAAATTCCTGGATCCACCCCTGGTTATAGGTTTATAATCAGACATTGTGTTTTCATTATGATGCCTGTTTGCATGTACATCTATCTGAAATAAATTCAGTAAGAAATCTAAAAGTGTACTCTGCAGTTGCAGATTTCAGATTTTTAGTGTAACTCTTTCAAATCGTGAGCAGTGAAACACTTGTATTCCTACTATTAAGGTATAATTGATATACGAATCGGAAGTACTGGTTTACAAAAACTGCCTTGTACATTTTCCTGTACTGATAGTAAGACAATTTAGTTTGTTTAATCTATGTATGCCTTTTTCAGGAAGGAAAGGAGTGCCTACCACAAAATGAGAGAGAGAGCACAGAGGGATCATGAGGAGTACACCGTCATGATAGTGGACGGAATGGATCAGTCAAAGACCAATATACCAAAAATGGTGAAAGATAAAGATTTGGAAAGACTGAGTCGAATACATGTACATTTGACAGGTAGAATGATTGTTTTCTTAATATTCATCTGAAATTTCTTCTTTTTTGCAATAGCCTATAACAGGCCTTTTCAAATTGCGGCTCGCGGGCCAAATCCGGCCCGCAAACTACTTTTATTTGGCCCTTTAATCGCCTTTGGAATACAGATGCATATAGGAAAAGCATTGAAAAAGGTCTTAATTTGGCCCTCCTAGACGTATTTTTGAACTGGGGTTTGGCCTTAATGGCCCGCCAACGAATTTAATTGAGAACCCCTGGCCTATAATAGTTGAAGTATGCCATTATATTAAATATAGACATCTAAAGGGGCATTGGAAAAGTTCAGCATCATCCACATATTTTTCCCCAAGCAATTTGAGATTTTGTATCATTTGAAGTATTAGCAGTAATAATGACAACATGCAAAGTTTCATTGACAAATTCAAACTATATATATCCAAATATTTAGATATACTTTATTGTTTTTAATTATCGTTGTCGACAACGATAAATACTGCCCTCTATAGTTGAATCTTTAAAACTAACCTTTTCAGGAGATCTAATGCAAACTCCAAATTTCTTTTGGTTTTTCTGCAATCTATGATGTGAAAGTGATGTTTTACATACAAATCTTTGACTCTTTCTTGATTATTTGCAATGGTATCATAAATACCAATTGTAAACCACCCGTCTATTGTTTCATACTTCTAAAATTTAGAAAATATAAATTACTGGTAGAATTTTGTATCCATTGGTCAAATTATTATATTTATACCGAACACCCTTGCCTATCATGCTTTATGATGAGACAAGTAGTTAGTGTTTATTTAAGGTATGAGATTTTAATAGGCATATACCATTTTTTTCTCTCTTGTAGGTGTTCTTCTCTACACTAAATCTTCAGAGGGAAAAATACCCCTGGTTTACACAGACATCAAAGAAGTGCCACATGACTCCAACACAACCATAAACATAATTTTACAGACTCTACTCAAGTACAAGGATAGGCTGGGGAGAGTGCTTTTCCTACAGTTGGACAACTGCTTTAGGGAGAACAAGAACAAATATCTACTAGCATTTGCTACAATGTTAGTAGAACACAAGATTTTTGAAGAGGTAAAGTACAACTTTGATCTCATTTATTATTTAGAAGGACTTTCAGAACAAGGGGCATATTAGGTGTCACTTGTCAGGGTGTCAAAAGCCTGGTTTGAGCTTGATTTTACTGACATTAGGATGGAGTTTCCCACTGAGACGGTGTAAAGCAGGCTGATTTAGGCCATATGGGTTGTTTTCAGATTTATCTAATAGGCCATACTAAATTATGGCAAACACTAATTATCGACACTTCAGACAATTTTGGTGCTCCAATTGTTTTTAATGGTCATTTAAAACTCTTTAGGTCTTGGCTTACTACTACTACTACAGAATGAAAGCTAGTGATCTAAAGAATCTAAAAACATTTAAATCTTTCAAATCGCTCTAAAAACATTTAAATCTTTCAAATCGCTCCTTCCTTTAATTTAAGTTTTTGTTTCGCTATTTGAAGCAAGTCGGGAGAACACATGTCAAAGGTGATTACTTTTCTTTACTTTGCCATGTACTAAACCAAGTACCATGCACTCCACCCATCAATGTTTCTTTCCTGTAGTTAAATCACACTAAAAAGTTGTAATTTGCACCAACATAACAAGTGGGCCTTTTAATTTCCAATTAGTTACTGCATGGCTGAGAACTGACTTGGCATAATACAATAGCCGATTTTCGTAAACACTTAATATTGCCACACACAAGTCGAGAATTAACTTTTATGATGCTGCAAGATGTTTTAAATCCTTTCTTTAACCCGACAGTGACTCTCAAATTGACCATTGTGTACGCATGATCATTCCATTTTTTACGAAAAATTTGGCTGAAATTTGAATTTTAGACCTCTTGAGTGGTCCTCTTTCATATGACATTGACAGCTAAATTTTTAAAAATTGGACAATCACCTAGTTCTGTTTTCTTTAAATTTACTTATGAATGTTGTCAATCATCCAGGTAGAATAAATTATGAGATTTGACTTAACATTTGTTTTTGAGGGTGCATTTCGCATCCTCTCCGTCAGATAACCAGTCGGCCAGAGGATTCATCCGGGATAGGATGCGAAACGTCACTCAAAAAATTGATTATTATGTGTTTGCAACTTTAAATATTAAAATTGGGTTACTTCTCAAAATGTGCTCATGCAATAGTAATGCAACATGCTAATTAGTGAAGTATCATGTAAACTATCTCTCAAAGTCGTTTTTCCTTTCAAATCGGGTCATGTACGCCACTCTTAACGCGCGCCAACAGCGTGACCGTAAACAATCGAAATCAACAAATCACGCTCTGCAAATACGTGCGTAAATTCGAGCATTAGTACGCAGAAGGCCTTAAAAACAAGCGTCGGAAAGAAAAACCCTGCAAACAAAGAAAAACAACTCTGAGATAAACTATACATACATGAGGCATGCAACAATTACTCAAAATATACATATTATCACACTAACTGCCACATGACTGTTAGTTAATAATAATGTGAAAATTACATTTTTTCCCTGTAACTGGTTTTTTTAAAGTTTAATTTAGTAAAATGATACTCAGATAACATATTCTAAAGTGTTAAATAATGCAAAATGTAAAATAATGTTTTGAGGAAGTTTTTGCCCTCAAGCAATATTTCAATTAGTAATAAAGCATACTTAGCAATAAGAAGTAGTACATTGAATTTTTAAAACACAACTCTATCATCTCTCTTTATCATTGTGCAGGTTTTGATTCATTTCTTACCAGTGGGGCATACACATGAAGATGTTGATCAGATGTTTTCACGGTTCTCACCAGCTTTGAAGAAACACACAGATCTATATACTCTAGATGGTAATGTCACTTTATGTTTTGAGCTTCATTATATTGTATTATAACACAGAATGATACTGTTTAATTCCATCATTGCACCTATCTGCAACCTAATAACAGCATGCAACAAGTCCTGGATCCGGCAAGGTGGGGATACTCAACTTTGAGGTACGCGCCATATGCCGCCCAAAAGACCCTGTGTAATGAAATACAGCGTCCGTGTGACTGAGTGTCCTAGCTACTATTCAAATGCGTAGAATGTACTTGTACATATGCAATCAATAAATATATGCAATCAATAAATATATGCAATCAATAAATAAATGATTGCGACTTATTCCGTGTAGTTCAATTAGACTCCTGGTTATGGGGGACACTCAGTCTCATTACACCGGCTTTTTTCGCTCGCTCTCACACAGACCACCTATTTTTGCCAACTGTCACTCAATGACCCCATGTTTTTAAAACTTCCTTGCCACTAAAGTAAAACAACCTTTGTCACTCAAAGACCCACAATTTTTTTAATTTGATATTATTTTTTGAAATTTTTTCAAAATTTGTTAAACAATTAACAAAACTTGTCTAAAATTTTGCAAATTTGGTCTAATTTTTGGCCATTTCGACCTGTAAAGACCCTACCTTCAATTGAATTTCAACCAAAGACCCCACATTTTTACCCAATTTGTCACTGAAAGACCCCTGCTCGGTGGCACTTGTACGGCACTTCCATATGTGAGTACCCCACCCCGGTCCTGGATCATGCATGAATATAACATGCGAGTAGCTTAAGGGCCCTGTCAACCCTTTGTTTTCAGAAATGGTTTTTGCTCTGTAATTCAGCAACAGATAATTAAAGCAATACTATAAAATATTAAAAATGAAACGCCCCCTGTCACCTAAGACTTTTTATATTTATTTTGGGCTTATTGGGTTTGTTTTTGGTAGATATGAATACCCTCCAAATAATTTGGCTCAAAGATGCTCACTTTTTCTGTTATGACCATTTGTTGGATTGAATTTTGGATTATGAATTTATTTCCACATGTATAAGCATAAGAAAGCATGCTTGTGCTTTTTATCCATTTTTTTTTGGTGGCAAAACATTTTCACAAAATACACTTCTAAACGCTTTTAGATAGTCACATTCCTTCACTTTATGCTGTTTTTAATATAAACCAATTTGATCAAAATCTTACAGTATTGCTTTAAATCCAAATGAAAGTTTATTTCTAGAAGCAAATTTACATACTGAACATGATGGTGGGGTCATTTTTGGACCAAATATGTAATTTTGGTTCTAAGGTAAAAAAAAAAAAAAAAATGGCCCAAAATTTTACAGGAAAGCTAACTAAATTTTAATTTCGTGAAATTTCGAAAACATTTTACTTTTTAGAATCTATAAAGCAATATATTGGAACGCATTTATCAAATTTTTGATTTTTTCCTTTTTGAAAATTGGTCAAAATCCCAATGCAAAATAGTATATACGGTGGCAGCTGTGTGATCTTTGACATTATTGGACCAATTTTTGACAATATCTAAAAAACTAAGAAAACAAACCAAAATTTGAAATAAGCATTCCTAGATTTTGCTTTCTAGGTTCTAAAAAGTAAAACTATACAAAATTCAAACAGAACACTTTCCAAGCATGTGCGATGTCGCAATGCTGTGAATTATACTGATTGAAAACGATGTTACGTAGATTCCGTTGTCTTACGCATAAGCTGCGTTCAGATTGTCAGTCCGTGTTCAAAATTTATTTGAAACAAAACTAGTCAAAAGATCTGTGTAGATCAGGGTTTCTTAACTAGTCCTTACAATGCGCCACATAAGTGAAAAAATTGTGGGGGAAAACAACAAACTTGCCTATTTCACAGTGTTTTCCCAATGTATTTCTTTGGTTTTAGAGTGTCAAAGCGCCAGTCAGTACTTGTCAAAGCGCCAAATTTGGTGCATGTGCAGCTAGTTAATAATCCCTGGTTTAGACGCACACTGAAGTTGAAATGCAACTTTTTCCAACCTGTATGGTAATTTTCGTTTGTAAAATAGATATAATGGAAAACTATTACATTTCTAAATCATACTACCAAATATTCCCATTCCTCATATATTAGATTACACAGCTAATGTTTTAATGAATGTTTATTTAAAATTAACCTTTGCAACATTAAATGATTCAACATGATATTATCTGGCATATTTTTGTCAAATGTTTCTTTCTATTTTCTTGTTTGTACATACCTACATATATATACCTTATGATACTACACCTCTTGAATATTTATAAGGTAATACAGTTTTTTATTGGTTTAATAGCGGAGACGCGCAAAAAGTATTTTTGGCTACTTTCCCGCGTGTGCGTTAATACTCAATTACTACCGCACACGCGGGAAAGTAGCGTGTGCGTTAATACTCAAGTACTACCGCGCGGATATGCTTTACGCGTTGCGTCTGTTTTTTTTTACACACACGCGGGGAAAGTAGTAAAAACTTCTGCCTGGTACTACCGTATGGCTCATGGCAAAGTATTGAATTTGTTGATTGTTTATTTATTTTCAAGTTATATTTCGACGTTTTTGAGGTGTAGTAAAACAAATACAACATGTTTTATTTCAGAGAAGTATTGCAAAATACTGTCCCTCGGTGTTGGATGATCAAGACTGCCTCCCTCGGCTGCGCCTCGGAAGGAAGTCTCGATCATCCAACACCTCGGGGACAGTATTTTGCGATACTTCCCCTCAAACCATGTTGTATTTGTATAATACTGATCATTTCCCCTATATTTGTGTTTAATTCCATATTTGTACTTTCCTTTAAGTATGATAATCCTTTTATTTTTCATATTTGTACATATACCTGCAGATATGATACCAGTAATAGAGGGTAGCTACACGCCCAAGGTTACAGTCTTCGATGCAAGAAGACAGTTCAACTTCAAGGAGTGGATTGGAAATCATCTGGCAGGAAGGTTCCAAAACCATAGCAAGCCCTTGTGGTTTAGGTTTAGGAAAATTGATGGAGTTGTGCGTATGCACTATAAGATGTGGGTAGATGACAAGTGGCTACCTGAGGAAGAGTTTGGACCAGATGGAACAACTATGGATGAGGCTTCAAAAGGACTTGTTTGCCTGCAGGTAAAATGTCAATTTTAATCATTCTTGAAGTGAAAATTACTTTGTGAATTGTGACTGAATGTAGACGTTAATCCACTATGCCAGCAATACAAAGCATCTTTAACTCTTGTTTAACTTAACACGATAGCAAGATGTGAAAGTGTATTGTACTGTGCCATTCACTTGTTTGTCATATAAATATACAATTCTGTTGCACCCACTGAAATCTTGAGGATTATTCAAATAAGTAAAAGCTGTCAACTCAGTAATTTTCGACTAGGTACCATGTGGTCTGTGCGTCTTTATTCGCCTATACACGTCACTTGTCGTATAGCCGTGTGCACAACTGTAATCACCCGTGTAATTAATTGACCTTTTATAACGCTATATTCTTACAGACTTAAGGCTGGGGAAGACCTTCAAATGGCATAAATGGTTTTTGTACTCTTAACTCTCAAACTAATTGCATAGACAATATAAAAGTATACATTTTCAGATTTTTACCCTGAACATATTAGTGATATCATCATTTTTGCCCCAAAAAATTCTGCAAAGCCTAACTAAAATTTGCATTTGTGACATTTTGAACTTTTTTTGCTGTTTGGAATATAGAAACAAATGTGTAGTCCAAGCTTTTCTCACATTAACAAGGCGAGGTTTGGACATGTTGCAATGATGGGAAATCATGCACTGATGCGACTAAAATATGGTTTATGAATAAATGGTATAACATTCAAAAGAAAAGAAAATGCAACATCATGAGTCAAATTTGGACCATTTTTTCAGTGCAATGATATGCCTATTTAACATTTAATACTCCATTATTTAAATCACGAAAAGAGGCTGTAATGAAACTCTGGTTAAACCCCCCGGGATAAAACCATGGTACAATGAGAATATAGCAAGGTGCAGTAGATAATTAACAGCCCATAGGACCTTCAGGTCTACATTGCAGAATTGGAATTGCGAGCTCCACCCTGGATTCTTGGCATTCACTGACCAACAAATGAAAATGAAATCATGAAAATCTTGAAAAAATTTGGCAATGGTAAAAGTCCTGGTCACGACAAATTAAAAATTGATTTGGTTAAACAAGTAGCAAATGAGATTGCTTACCCACTTATGTTGATTTTCAATATTTCGCTAACTACTGGGGTTGTTCCAGACGAATTCAAAATTGCAAAAGTCATTCCAATATTTAAAAAAGACAATCCAGAATCATTTGGAAACTATAGACCAGTGTCTGTGTTACCCTGCTTGTCAAAAATACTTGAACGAATTGTTTATAACCGATCATATGATTTTTTAACTAGTAATAACATTTTATATAAAAAACAATATGGCTTTCGTACTAATCATTCTACTTACATGGCTGTATTAGACTTTATTAATGATGTTGGTAAGGCTATCGATCAAGGAAAGACAACTGCTGGTGTTTTCATGGATTTATCGAAAACCTTCGATACTATTGATCACAATACTTTGCTTTATAATTAAATCATTATGGTTTCAGAGGTGAGTGCAACAAATGGTTCCAGAACTACCTCAGTAACAGAAAACAATATGTTTTGTATAATTCATCAATTTCTCCTTTACATAATGTCACTTGTGGGGTTCCACAGGGCTCTATTTT
>JXSR01S041891.1:82196-98223 GCA_000969725.1 Ophiothrix spiculata | reverse complement strand
CCCCCCCCCTTGGTTAGACGTGTTACAAAAAAGGCTTGGTTAGACGAGGGTTAAATTGACATCTCAATGAACTTCACACGATTTCCTGAAGTCAAGTTATGGCCCGTCAAAGTTTGTCAGGAAGTAAAAATTATTACTGATATAAACGCGTTTAAGATCAATAAGCCCTATATTTTCTGTTGATTGTCTAAAAAATATGCAGATATAATGTGATGCTACAAAACGATTAAATGGAAATTTGAAGTGGAGATAAATACCACATTTCTCATCGCTATGAAGTACCCAATATATAAATAGAGTCTTGATATTTGATTTGATAATCTCACTCTAGTCATGTCTTAAAGTGAAAATACATCAGCTTTATCGTACAATTACTCTGTTATAATAGCACTTTCTATTTTCTGTGGGTGTAATGTATTACATCCTCAGTTACATATCTGTCGATAGGACTTGAAATATTAACAAATGGTCACAATGAATCCTTGCCTCTGTAGCAAATTTACATGTAATCTATCTTTGAATGGTGATACAATGTACAGACTAATTCTGTAGGTCTATTTTCTGTCAAAGTGACGTCATAATCCGATGATTTCCCCTGGCAACCATTTCACACTATTCACGTGGCGCATGGCACCAATTTTGAATTACCCGCATGAACTGCAGTGTTGCTGACAATAACCCCAGGCAAATCGTCTCGAATAGCAATATTACTTGACCATGCAGCAAAGTGTATTACTTAGTCTTTTCTGGTGACGATTATGCAATTCACTGTGAGCTGTGTTTATGGTTACGGGAAACGGAAGAAAAGGTAAAAAAATAGTACTGTATAAAAGGGAGGACGAATAGAAAAGAGGAAGAAGGGAAAACGGGAAAAGAAAGAAAAAAGAAGATAAAGGAAAACTTCCATTTCTAGTTTAGAGAGTTTTAAAAAAAAATTAAAGTATAAATATATTTGCTCAAAAAATAGGCTATTACGTAATCACTTCGAAAGCGAATATTGAATGCAATTAAATGTAACTATCCGGGTCATTTCGCGAGAAAGCATTGTGGAAATTGATGTTTTAAAAAACGACACAATTTTCATGATTCTACCGACAGATAGCAACATGACCAAAATTAAGGGGTTGGCATTCGGTGAGGGGAGGTTTGAAAACAGGGGTCAATGTTGCAGCACATATTTTTTAGACAGAAAACAACCCGGGCGTGCATACCTATTTATATAAAGTTAAAGGAAAGAAAAAAATCTTAATGGAATTCTTGACGCACTTTTTTAGGTCTTCTAGTTGTAATTTTGTATTCCATTTTTTGTCAATCTAATTTTAGTATTATCGTGACCGCATATGCTTTAAAATCATGACTATCCAAGATTTTCTCAGCAATTTGCATTAGCTTTAATATTTGTGAATGTTCAGAGACATCTTATTGTTTACTTTGATACACTGTTTTATGTATACGGAATTCTATCTGACAAAATATGCTTGCGTCGTGGAACAGCGAGCGACTGTAGTGTTTGTTTAGTTAATTAAAATGTTTAAGTTATCATTTAAACTCTTGATGCGTCACGTTTGTTCAGAATTGTAGGCATTCTAATTTAAGAACTAAATTTACTCACTGTTAGGGTAAGAAGGGGAAATGACTCTTGTTGGAAGAATTGCAGTAGTTAAAGTAGCTAGTGACAATTGTTGCAATTAGAGCAACACGTGCGAAACAATTCTATTGCAACGATCATGGCATTTTAATTTAACAATTCTGGGGCGCCGTAGTGTGGTGGTTAGCGATCTCGCCTCACATGCATCCGGCCCGGGTTCGATTCCCGGTGAAGGCACTTGCCGGAATGGAATCTCAGAATCTTTGCTTAGACGTTTATCTGACTTGGTGGTAGCATTGGGCAGATATTCTAGATCTACTCCGCTCCTCACATGAAGTATTTAGAGTTGGGTAAATATTTCATGAGAGATCGCCGTCCTTCGGATTGGACGTAAAGCCGTCGGCCCCATGTGCAGAAGAGTCATACATGTACATGTAATCGCAGCCAGTATCGTAAAGAGTAGAGTATTCTACCCCTGACTGTTCCAAACCCCGTTTCGGTCAATTTCTGGACTTCTTCAAAATCCGCCTGTGTGTTATATTCTCAAGCATATGAGGTTGCACAATATCGGAAGAAAGAGAAAGTTGAAATGGTTGAATCCCCGGGGGAGGGTCTTTAAAACATTTTGTACGGATACGTGTGTGCAGAACTTTTAAAAAACTGACCATCTCTACACCTATTTTTTGCTCAAAACCACACCCATCAATATACCAGTTTTGATGGAAAAACACCCCATTTTACTCAAATCGGGTGTTTTTTGCAAATTGTCCCCAAAGCACCTAATTTATAAAAATTGGGCGATTTCAACCAAGATGAAAAAACCATCTCACAGAAAATCAAGGTGAGTAAAATGTGAATGCAATGAGCTTTCGTTTTTGGTTAGATTTGTTAAAATTTGAAGAGAATTTGACATTTCTAAATTCAATATAACGCCTTACCACAAAATCTCATTGGATCTAGTAAGGACAAAAAAAAATTCTCTCTTGACTTTTCTTGTTCATTGACATTTACTGAAAAAGATGCCCAAAAAACGAGGATCTATTTGGTTTTGACAGAAATAAGTTGTTATTGGTCAATGATCGAGCTGCTGTGCCTGCAAGTTTGAAGCATTTACAGCAACGAGACGTTCTGCCAATATTATTTTCAACATATTTTGACATTATACTTGTACTTGAAGGCAACACAAAGCAGTCATTGCCTGTTTAGTATCCGGTATTTGAATTAGCTAAAACAAGTTTTATATATTCACTTCATATTTATTTCTTATAAAAGCAATATAACAATTCTATTTATACATGTTGTTCTTGAAAAGCGCATCTAATAAAGGTATTTTTATATAGCCTGACTGACGGTAACGAAATGTCAACCATCTTTCTAAACTGACTGTATTTAACACTCATGTATTACAAATGTGTCGAGTTTAGGTAAATCGAAAGGTACATCATTTCGGCAAAATCAATTTTGAGATACGACTGAAAACGACTAAAAAATTCAAGGAGGTCGAGTTTTAGGTCTAGTAAAATCTGGCTTCCAAACAATATATAATTTCAACAAATCAGTTCTTTTAGTATGATTATATTTACTCTTACTTTCCGTGGTTGAAATGATGAATGTCTTGATATGTTGTGTAAAGAAACCCTACCTAAGCGCATCAGCATTGCGTGTTCTAAATTCCTCACTTTTAACTAAATAAGAACTATGTATTACGGAAAAAATAGTCTAGCTGTGTTCGATGTAAAAACAATCCACTGTGAATAGGCAAAATAGACAGCTCACTGTTGAATATTGTTGAATATTTGATTTTCACCGTAACTGCATTCTCTTAAACGCCAAATAACCATTCCTTTTATTATAACTTTCCCCCAAGAGTTAATTGCCAAAGGGTATTGACATTCGTAATATAAGCAGCCATTATATTGCTTAACAAACCATTATGAAATAACAATGAATCGATAGCAAAATAGTTTGGATAAGTGAATTGATGAAGAAATTGCTTCGTGATAAAAAATAACTTCAAAATGGGTAGAATACCTGGTCTACCTGTTGAATATAGTGGCAATCCTTTTTTCAGCCAATAACCATTCCCTGTGTGTTTTCAGCTTACAGGTAAATCGCCAAAGGGTGTTGACATTTGCTATACAAGGACCATTATATAACTTGTCCAAAGATATGAAATAACAATGAATCGATTCTAAAATATTCGAGATAAGTGATGTTATATATTGCTAAAATATTTTTTGTGATAAAGTCAAGAAAATTTAAAAGTTTTAATGTTAAAATTAGTAGCGGAAGGGCTTAAGTAGAAAGGAAGCTTCGTGATTTAATTTGTTTCTTCCAGTGTATTAAATATGAGTTGTAAAATGTTACTTTTGTTTTGTTGTACTTAGAATGGAAGAATGTTTAAAATTACGTGGTCTTGAAATATTTCACAGAAATCTTAATTTACGAAGCATAAGCTGAATATCTATAAGAAAACACATTTTCACAAACCTATCAGACAGAAAAACTAGGTTTTAGCTGTGTAGGAAAGTGTGTCCAATTTACAGATGATGTAACCATTGTAAATATGTTTGCATTGTTTTATTACTTTACATACTTGACCAATTAAAAATCAAATAACCTGTCTAGGCAGGCCCGTAGCTAGGATTTTTTCAAAGGGGATGTGGATTTTCAAAAAGTGGACCTTTTAGAGGAATATTTTTCGTTTTGGTCGACCCTAAACTAATTTTAGTGGTTTTGACAAAGTGACAGGCAAAAAAAATAGAACTTTTGCAAGCATTTTGTGCAGTATTTTATTAAAAACGACCTATATTTACGTGTTTTGGTGCTACGGACTTGAGTCTAGGGTACGTACATGTTTGTGCAGTAGAGTGTCACACCATGAGAAAAAAGTTTGATGATATGAGAAAATTCTGAATGAAAATGTTTGTTCTTCACGTCGAAGTATATTTTTTGCCTTCCATCACATAATCATGTAGCACCATTCATACATGTAAAGAACCCATACATGTTTACTGTTTAGTCATTGCTTGGAGATACACATGTAATTTGCAATTGATACTCCTCCCCTTATCGTACCTGTCTTATTAGTATTTTTTATTAGTTTTGTCCAAGGAGTAGCTTGATATAAACTTCCGCACGATTAAGTGATTTCATCCAAGAACAAATACACATAGGGATTGGATTTAGATAAAAGTAAACAATTTTGAAATTATTTTTAAGGATTAGTCGTGCTTTCACTGAAATATGTGGCTTTCTATGGCGAGTTGTATTGTAAAGTAATCAATTATTAACAGATGAAACAGGGAACAGATTTAAAACAATAAACTGTAAAGGTTTTCTATCTGGCATATCTAATAATTTAATCCTTGTTCTCCTGAGTTATTTTTTGTAACACGTTCTCCGAAGGGGGGGGGGGTTGTTGTTGCAACCCCCCTAATATTTTGAAACTGAATCCCCTATGAACTTGATTTTGCTATTAATAGATAGGTAGGACCCTTCCCTATCCAACGATAACAAAATCATCAAAATCGGCCAAGGCGTTACGTAATTAAGACGTCATAAAGTACTTTCTGATTGGTAAATCAGACAAAATTGCATAATATGGCAAAAGTGGCCACCAAAATCAAAATTTTGCTATAAAAGTTCTAAATAACGTATTTTCGTCGGATTTTTTGCTAATCAAGAAGGGAAATGATGATTCTTAAATGTTTTGTAAGTTTGAGTCTTATTGCATCCATAACGTTTTCAAAATGCCGACTTTAAAATTTCAGGGATTTCAACCCCCTACACCCTACTTTGACGGCCTACCCTAACCCCACCTTATGTGCTACCCCCCCCCCTAGTTTTTTCATCAAAATGACCGCAAAGGATGTAAAAGTCAGTACCCAAATGCCTTGGGCCGGTTGCTTTTGCGTTTTTATAAAGCGGGAGGAAAACCTTAGGGGGTTGCAACAAACTCCCCTTCGGTTAATACACACAGC
The DNA here is from genome assembly GCA_000969725.1 of Ophiothrix spiculata. Lineage (NCBI taxonomy): Eukaryota > Metazoa > Echinodermata > Ophiuroidea > Amphilepidida > Ophiotrichidae > Ophiothrix > Ophiothrix spiculata. Next base: position 92,652 of record JXSR01S041891.1, on the reverse strand, counting down.
CTTTGTTATTCTTTAAATATACAATTAATTACGGTTTTTTAATAGATAACTACATTTGACTATAACTGCTTTTTTGGATTTCATAGGCCAACATACTTAACTTTCCCTTTCAACAACTATATTAGATATTCTCTAAAAACCACAAGGAAATGTCACTCTTTCCCCAATAAAAGTCATTTGAAAATCGATGTATCAACTATGAACCTAGTAGATGCTACATATTTTTTCTCTCGACATTTAAACCGGTTCAGCCTTGATGTTATCTTCCTTTTATTGGGTCTAAATTCAAGACTTATATAAAAACGTGTGATAAAAGCTTATAGCAACTGCAAAACTACTCTTGCTGCATAAATGATACCAATATGTAATTCTATAGTGCTAACCATTTCATTCATCCTGTGGTGTTTAATCTAACTTTTGATTTGCAAGGAACAAACAAAACAGCCTGGTGACCCTGGTAGGAATTTTTACTTTCAAATGGTATTTTGGTAACAAAGGGATGAATTATATTATGCATTTGTGACATTATGAGAGAATATGTTTCTACAGTTAGTGCATTCGATGATGTTCATATACATGCGTTATTTTTCCAATGTTATGTGTTTACAAACAATGAACATAATCAAGAGTTTTTGTAGATTTTTGCAAGAATATGATGCAAGATATTTTGAAGGTTTTGCAAAACAAAACATAAAAATAATTAATGGAGAGAATTTTCAAAATAAATGTTGTAAAATTAGCACATAAATAATCAACGTGTTGAAGTTTTGAATAAGGTTCTCAGCTAATATAATCACATTAAACTGTTTTTGTAGTGAAAATGCACTGAACGATTCAATTGATTTGTCAAATAGGCAGTTCCTTCAAACATTAACATCGCATGAAAGATATACGCATTGATGTTTTAACCACGTAACGTTATTCGTAAATAAGCATAAACTAAATTTTGAAAATATACAAGAATAATCCAAAGCCACGCTGACCTACTTATTCAGTTTACATAATACTGCAGATGGATTTGTACTGAATTTGACCAATGACTTTTACAAACTAGGTTGGGATTTCCGCATAGATGCTTAGACACAATACAAACATCTGCAACATCTGTAGTTAAGGTAGTATTCACAAGATTGAATTAGTCGAGTCCAGGTCAGATGTATAGCATCCACATGCGAAGGCCATCTCTCACCAATTGATAAAATATCTGTTTTTAACTTCAAAACCACATAAAAATGATACATTGTAAATATTTTTATATCATTTTCAAATCATTATTAAGTGAGACATAATTAAACACGTCATCAAAGCAGCAATCTATAGGTTATTAAATCCTTGTGTCTCCTCGGCAGTTCCAACGCAACTAACCGTGCAATTGTGTGTACACACCCTCAAGGGTGATTTTCTTATAACTAGCCTTTAGAAAAAAAATAAGGTAAGATTTTGTGTCTAAATCTAAATCTTCACAATAAACGTAAAGCATTTCAAAGACGTTCATAAATACTCAAAAAGACATGGTTAGTTTCTGCGATTGGAAGTAACAATTGCATTCAGCCTCATAATAATGAAAAAAATCATACAAGCGTTCTCCTTGTAGCTTAACGCTCTCTCACACATCACCGTAAGAGAAAAACGTACGCCTAACGTAATTTTTTCGCAATATTGTTTTGTTCTGTACATTGCTGTTCGTCATGTGTTCGTTAGAAGTACGTTCAATATGTTATCCAAAATGTTGTGTCCGTTATATAAATATATACGTTTAATTCGCTATTAATACGGTGTGTCCGTTTGGCATACGTTTAGTTTGCTAAACTAAACCTTTGTACGTTATTCGTACTATAAGCATAATACGGTGATCTATCCAATAACACCTTAGCTACCAAGCATCAAGAATGTGGTAGCACACATGATAAAACGTTTTACTCGCATTACTACGTCAGTCAAGGCATGCATAAATTAATCGACTTTGAATCAATCACAAATACCTACAAACGACAAACTTTACACTTAATGGGTTTATGGTCCAATTGTTTTGTGTAAGGTTAGTTGTTTTAACTGAAAAGAGTCACACACTTAGTAATTTAAAGGTATAGATACACGTCGTCATTTTTGTAGTCATTTTCATTCAGAATTTTTCTCATGGTGTTAAATTTTTCACCACTGTGTTAAATTTTCATTCAAAATGAACATTTTTATTTTTTATTTTTTATTTTTTCTCATGGTGTTATTTTTTCCCATGTAGTAAAATGTTTTACCATTTACCAAGACGTTCATGATGGTGAAACATTTTTCGCATCACGGCATATTTTGCAATGATTACTCATCTGTAGTATTTTGATAATCATAGTACATTACTTTTATTACGGTAATCATTGTTTTCAAACAGTACCATAATTAGCTTGGTCTTTTTATTATAATCTATAATCTGTCCTTGACAGGAACTGTGGATTTTATTTTGAAGAAAAGAGACACATTTTTATTTGGAATGTTTACCACAGTCTCACATGTCTTAATTTTTTATCATTCTAATTGAAGTTTTAGCGGATTTCCGATCGATAATATTATCTGGATACTCGAGGTCAATATGCATTCAGTTGTGTGCATTTACAGCTAGTTTGAGATGGAAGGTCACAGTAATGCACTCTGGTTAAACAGAAACAAGATTCTTAATGCAGAACAAAAATAAAACCGTAAAATAGAATACAGTTACAGACCCTCAAATTGGTAAAATAGCTTAATATAATCAGGAGGCAAATACTTCATCTCAATCCATAAATAATAACTAGAATTGCTTGGTCACTGACATTATGATCTCAAACAGTTCAACTCTAAAGGAATTGACGGATGCGGCTTACTAAATTACATATGGAAAAAGAGATTTTATACATGACCCAAATATGTACTAAAATTAACAAGTGACAATAACAAAATCAATAACTTGCACAGTAAAAAAATAAGATGTATTCAATTTCGATCTTACAAATCATTGTCAGATGATATACATTAAAAATAATTGTCCTTTCGTTATTTTGATAATCCTGTTTTAGAGCTTACATTCAAGCCTGTCAACACATTCTAATTCGACCATATAAAGATTTGGAGCAATATATTCTTATCCGTTCTATATAATTTAAAATCAATTCTTATTGTCTATACGTCGTCATATTAATTGCGACGTCCTTATAACATTTCATATCTAAACTTTTAGGTGATGTGGGATTTATGGTAAATGACACATTTTAGCAAAGCATCAAGTTTAATACACACGTGTTTTTATTATGCGTTTAAACAATATGATACTGAAAAACCTAATAAAATTAAGTGTTTCTGTGTTTAAAATAGAAAGGAGGTGAACCTTCGGTGATATTTGTTAGATGACCATACCGGAAATAGAAGCTCGTGGACAAGATAGATTTATATCAATTATGAATCCTTAAAGAAATTGACCCTTTGTACGTTTCTTCGTGTCCAGCTAGAAGTTTCCATCGAGTTATTTCCCAAGACGGTAGTAAATGTGATTAAAAGCCAACGTTATTTCTAGCTATTGGTTTCATAAGAAAGATATCTTTAAAACAAACTTCATTACGTTGAAAGGGTTTACCAGTAATATGTTTTAAAATGGAACACGAGACGAAACCGTCATACTCATAATTAGCTTTATAGAAAAAGGCAAGAAATAGACTTTACAAAATAAAATAAAGCCACACTGTAAATGTCCACTAAAAGTTCTGTAACTCTATGTCTGTGAAAAAGTCAGCGCTAAAAGTCTCTTTAGGGGCGCACTATTAGATTTTCAGGGGGGGGGGGGGAGCAGGAAGTTGGGTTCGGGGTTGATTTTTTTTTTCGCGTCCCGTTCGGAGGCGATTTTTTTTTCTTGGCAATTACTGTTTTTCCCCCTATTCCATGTTCAGGGGTGATTTTTTTCTTTTGTGTATGGAGGGTAATATTTTTTTTCTAAAAACTTCCTGCTCCCCCTGGAAATCTAATGGTGCGCCCCTTATTTTAAGTGAAATCACACCAATGGATAGCCAGACGTATTGTGTCGTTTACAATACCGCCACAATATCATAATGCACATACGCAAACTCAAATAGATTTAAGTAATAGTTCGTGACTACCAATTCAAAATGACATCATCTTTTTTGCATAGAACAAGACACTTTTATTTTCAGAAATTCAATTTCAAACCGATTTAAATCCTTTCAGATGAAAAATCATCATAGTATATTGAGTTATTTTTAAGAGGAATAAAAATAGTCTGTCAAATTGTTTGAAAAGATATTATTGAGATACCACGTAGTTTCACTACAAATATTTATGGTTTTTACAATACGTAGGTAATAAGAGGAAACTAACAAATGCATTAGGGCTTGCAAGTTATGTGCTGTTTAGATAAAAAAGACAAGTTTGGTAATTTTGAAAGAAATGATTCATTGTGATCCATATGATTTTAAAACAAACAATGTAGAGGAAGATACTTTTAAATGATTTTTCTTGGCCTCTAAAAAACATTTTGTGAATTTTAACTCTTTGGTTGCTTGTTGTTTACTTTTAAGAGGCAAAATAAAGTATGCAACTTTTTGAAATCAGGCTGTTATGTAAATAGGTACAACAAAATGTTATGCTATATCTTCAAAACTGTAAAGAATTTGGAGGTGAAATTTTGAATTTATTACTAGAAAACTGTGGGCTTTGATTTGATATCAAAATGATGTCAATTACTTTCGGTTGAGCCGAGGAAAGAAAATGCAATCAGATTCTACTACTTTAAGAAACATATATCCATGCTTTAAAAATTGTAAATAAACACGGGCGCAATAACATGAAAAATCAAAATTAACTATAATTCAACACAACTGTAAAACGACGTTGTAGCCACGAGACACAGCTGTCTGCAATACAAAATTGCGATGAGTTGATGAAGTAAAGTCCCAAGCCCAAGCCAAGATGTTGAAATCACTTACGCATCCATGAGGCACCTCGCCTAGGGTCTCGTAAGTAAATGATGCAAGTGAGACAAAACGAGTAGCATTACATCCCATGTGTCATTATGTGAGAGTTGTATGTCGTATTAGAAGTCAGAAAGCAATTAAAGTAATGTTTACTATCAAAATATTTGGATGACCCTCAAGAATACTTAGTCTTATACTATAGATTTCAGATAGAGTTTAGATAATGGATGTCTTTTTTATTTTACAATTAATGATCATCATAGCTCTTAAAGAACTTCAGGCTGTCATAATTGACGTAAATGAACGCTTTTTGACTTCAAATAGATTAAACCTCCGTCTTATAGTTGATAAGCAAAAACGGCTAGACACAATGTCTTAGGTGAAATTGATATTATATACCGCATTAATAAATTTAACAGAGTTGATTGGATGAAACCCCATCACATGACTTCAAATAGCTTTAACCAGATAGATGAAAGCCCTAAATAGTACTTTTTAAAGTACTATATGGCGCTAAATAGTACTTTTGAAAGTACTATTTAGCACTTTCGGAAATACTATATAGCGCTTACAACATTTACCTTATACGCGAAATAACTTTCACGCACGAAATTACGCGCTTATCAAACTGATACGCGTAAGCAATTGCGCGCACTAACCTACGCACGCATTCCTTGAAAGTATTAACTCGTGGGACATTTCAAATGTATTCTTAAAATGAAATTTGACTTTTTAGCAAATAAAAATTACCGAAATCAGAAATATATTAATGCGGTATATAAAACAAATATATACCGACTTGAGATCTCTGGATTAAAACTATGACCCTTTAGTGACTAAAACTTTGCTATTTTACTGAGGGGCGCAGCCCCGAAGTAAAATTTTAGTCACTTCAGGTTCATAGTTTTAACCAGAGATCTTCAGGTCGGTATATATTTGTATATCATTCATCTAAAATTAATTATAATAAATATATTTTTGTAGGTCTAAATATAATTTTGTAGGTCTATTTGCTGTCGTCATAATACGATTCATTTCAAACTATTCACGTGGCACATGGCAACAATTTTGAATTACCCGCATGAACTGTATAGTGTTGTTGACAATAACCCCAGGCAGATCGTCTCCAATAGCAATATTACTTGACCAGCAAAACGTATTACTTAGTCTTTTCTGGTGAAGGCTATGCAATTCACTGTGAGATGTGTGTATAGTGGGTATGGTTACGAGGAAGGGAAGAAAAGGAAGACAAATGTATAGTATAAAAAGAAGGACGAATAGAAACGAGGAAATCCTAAGGAAAACGGGAAAAGAAAGAAAAAAAGAAGATAAAGGAAACAATCCATCTCTAATTTAAAAATGTTTAACGGCCTCCCCTTGACCAAGGAGATTGAAACCCCTCGACCAAGGATATTAAAATATATTTGCGCAAAAAATATGGGTTATCCAGACTATTACGTAATCATTTCGACAGCGATTATTGAATGCAATTAAATGCAACTATCTGGGTCACTATGCGAGAAAGCATTGTGGAAATTGAGGTTTTTAAATAACGACACAATTTTCATGATTCTACCGACAGATAGCAACATGGCCAAAATTAAGGGGTGGGCATTCGGCGAGGGGAGGTTTGAAAACAGGGGTCAATGTTGCAGCACATATTTTTGAGGAGAAAACAAACTGGGCGTGCATACTAATTTATATAAAGTTAAAGGGAAAAAACAATCTTATTGGAATTCTTGACGCACTTTTGTATCCCATTTTGTAATTCTAATTTTAGCATTATCGTGACCGCGCATGCTTTAAAATCATGACTATCCAAGAATCGCTCAGCAATTTGCATTAGCTTTAATATTCGTGAATGTTCAGAGACATTTTACTGTTTACTCTGATAACACTGTTTTATGTATACGGAATTCTATCTGACAAAATATGCTTGCGTCGTGGAAAAGCGAGCGACTGTAGTGTTTGTTTAGTTAATTAAAATGTTTAAGTTATCATTTAAACTCTTGATGCGTCACGTTTATTCAGAATTGTAGGCATTCTAATTTAAAAACTAAAATTATTCACAGTTAGGGTAAAAAGGTGAAATGAATCTTATTGGAAGAATTGCACACATGTAGTCAATGCAGTAGTCAAAGTAGCTAGTGACAATTGTTACAATTTGAGCAACACGTTTCCAAAAAAAATCTATTGCAACGATCATGGCAATATAATTTAATAATTCGAATATTCTATGAAAATTTTGTAGACCAATTCGACGGGATGATTGAATCCCAGGGGGTGGGGCGTCTTCAAACATTTGTACGGATACGTATGTGCCGGACTCTGAAAAAACTGACCATCTCTACACCTATTTTTGACTCAAAACCCACCCATCAATATACCAGTTTTAATGGAAAAACACCCAATGTTACACAAATTAGCTGTTTTTTTGCAAATTGTCCCCAAATCACCCAATTTTAAAAAATTGGGCGCTTTCATCCGAGATGAAAACCACCCCACGGATATACCAAATGTGAGTAAAATGTGACTGCAATGAGCTTTCGTTTTTGTTAAAATTTGAATAGAATAACATTTCATAAGTCATATAACACCTAACCACAAAATCTCATTGGGTCTAGTAAGGACAAACAGTTTTTCTATTACTTTTCTTGTATATACATTGACATTTACTGAAAAATATCCCAAAAGAGGTTCTATTTGGTTTTGACAGACAAGAAGTTGTTATTGGTCAATGATCGAGCTGCTGTGCTTGCAAGTTTGAAGCATTTACAGCGAAAAGACGCTCTACCAGTGTCATTTTTAACATATTTTGACACATACTTGTACTTGAAGGTAACACAAAGCAATCATTGCCTATTTAGTATATTTGAATTCGCTAAAACAAGTTATATTCACTTCATATTTACATGTATTTCTTGTAAAAGCAATATAAAAATTCTATTTATACATGTTGTTCTTGAAAAGCGCATCTAATAAAGGTATTTTTATATAGCCTGACTGACGGTAACGAAATGTCAACCATCTTTCTAAACTGACTGTTTTTAACACTCATGTATTACAAATGTGTCGAGTTTAGGTAAATCGAAAGGTACATCATTTCGGCAAAATCAATTTTGAGATACGACTGAAAACGACTAAAAAATTCAGGGAGGTCGAGTTTTAGGTCTAGTAAAATCTGGGTTCCAAACAATATACAATTTCAACAAATCAGTTCTTTTAGTATGATTATATTTACTCTTTACTTTCCGTGGTTGAAATGATGAATGTCTTGATATGTTGTGTAAAGAAACCCTACCTAAGCGCATCAGCATTGCGTGTTCTAAATTCTTCACTTTTAACTAAATAAGAACTATGTATTACGGAAAAAATAGTCTAGCTGTGTTAAATGTAAAAAAATCCACTTTGAATAGGCAAAATAGACAACTCACTCTTAAATATTGTTGAATATTTGATTTTCACCGTAACTGCATTCTCTTAAACGCCAAATAACCATTCATATTATTACGAGTTTCCCCCAAGAGTAAATTGCCAAAGGGTATAGACATTCGTAATATAAGCAGCCATTATATTGCTTAACAAACCATTATGTAATAACAATGAATCGATAGCAAAATGATTTTGAAGTGAATTGATGAAGAAATTGCTTCGTGATAAAAACAACAACTTCAAAATGGGTAGACTACCTGGTCTACCTGTTGAATATAGCGGAAATCCTATGTTACGCCAATAACATTCCCTGTGTGTTTTCAGCTTACAGGTAAATCGCCAAAGGGTGTTGACATTTGTTAAACAAGGACCCATTATATAACTTGTCCAACGGTATGAAATAACAATGAATCGATTCTAAAATATTCGAGATAAGTGAGGTTATATATTGCTAAAATGTTTTTTGCGCTAAAGTCAAGAAAATTTAAAAGTTTCAATGTAAAAATTAGCAGAGGATGGACTTAAGTAGAAAGGAAGCTTCGTGATTTGATTTGTTTCTCCCAGTGTGATAATTGAGTTGTAAAATGTTACTTTTGTTATTTTTTACTTATAACGGGAGAATGTTTAGAATTACATGGTCTTGGAATATTTCAAAGAAATCTTAATTACGAAGCATAAGCTGAATATCTATAATAAAACACCTTTTCATTTTTGCTCTGGAGAAAAGTGTGTGCAATTTATATAAGAGATGATGTAATCATTGTAAATATGTTTGCATTGTTTTAGTTTTTTACATAGATGATCGATTAAAAATCAAATAACCATTTTTTTAGAAACTGTTTAGGGTACGTACATGTTTGTGCATTTAGAATGTCACACCATGAGAAAAAGTTTGGTTAATATGAGAAAATTCAGAATGAATATGTTTGTTCTTCACGTCGAAGTATATTTTGGTCTTCCATCACATAGTCATGTAGCACCATACATACATGTAAGCATCCCTACATGTAATAATTAAGTCATTGCTTGGAGATACACATGTAATGTGCAATTGATACTCCTCCCCTTATCGTATATACCTGTCTTATTAGTATTTTATTAGTTTTGTCCAAGGAGTAGCTTGATATAAACTTCCGCACGATTAAGTGATTTCATCCAAGAACAAATACACATAGGGATTGGATTAAAATAAGTGTAAACAATTTTGAAAGTATTTTTTAGGATTAGGCGCACCTTCACTGAAATAAGTGGCTTCCTTTAACCAGTTGTATTGTACAATTATCAATTACTAACAAATGAAACAGGAGACAGATTTGAAACAATAAACTGGCAGATCTAATAATTTATTACACACAGCCTTTGTTATTCTTTAAATACACAATTAATACGATTTTTAAATAGATAACTACATTTGACAATAACTGTGTTTTGGGGTTTCATAGTCCAACATACTTAGCTTCCCCTTGCAACAACTATATTAGATATTCTCTAACAACCACAAGGAAATGTCTCTCTTTCCCCCATAAATGACATTTGAAAATCGATGTATCAACTGTGAACCTAGTAAAAGCTTCAGATTTTTTTCTTTCTGTCGACAATAACCGTTTCATCCATGATGTTATCTCCCTATCTCCCTTTTATTGGGTCCAAAATTGAGACTAATATAAAAACGTGTGATAAAAGCTTTTAGCAACTGCAAAAGTATTATTTTTAGTATTATATTTTTTATCAAACCTTTGACACTGATGGGCATTTTACTTTCAAATGGTTTGCCTTGGTAACAAAGGGATGGGTAATATTATGTATTTGTGGCATTAAGAGAGAAAATTGTTTTTTACAGTTAGTGCATTCGATGATGTTCATATATTTTTTTATTATCCAATGCTGTGTGTTTACCAACAATGAACATATTCAAGAGCTTTTGTAGATTTTTGCAAGAATATTATGCAAAATATTTTGAAGGTTTTGCAAAACAAAACATAATAATAATCAAATAAATGGAGAGAATTTTCAAAATAAAGATTGTAAAATTAGCAAATAAATAATCAACGTGTTGAAGTTTTGAATAAGGTTCT
>JXSR01S041891.1:11059-32953 GCA_000969725.1 Ophiothrix spiculata | reverse complement strand
CATCAATGGTGAATTAATGGTATACAGAGCGCCTGTTTATGATTTTAATATTTTTGTTTTCCAAGCTTTGTATTTCTATTAATCTTAAAAAGAGTTATTTGTATTCTCCTATTCTAATCTACTGATTGGTCCGCTTTGAACAGGTTGCATTACCACATTAATAACAGATCATCATCATGTTACTAGAATAAATATCTCTGTCATTTTTATACATAAATTGACTTTTTTGAAAGTAATTAGTTTGACGTTTTGATTGAGAACATAATAATTATGATATATTATTGTTTGCTTTATAATTTGCAAGTTTAATTTACCTGTATCTCAATAATTGCTTATATTGTATCATTCGATGTAGGCGTCACCTATTACTACACTCTAAAAAAAAGTTGTGTTAAACGGGAACATGGTTGGCAGTTTGGGTTAACCATGTTCCCTATTTAACACACCTTTTTTAGAGTGTAGTTATTCAACTTGATTGGAAGCATTTACTAGCTCTAAATAAAATGACACTGAAGAATTTTATGGACAATTTCTAGCAAGATATTTTATTTTATGTAGAATCTTGGTTTTGGTTTTTGGGAATTTTGCTGATATTATTGAAAGGGTTTACAAGTAATATGTTTTCAAATGCAACGCAAGATGAATTAGTGCTTTATAGACGAATTCTACAAACTGACTTGTCAAAATAAATAAGATAAAAGCATTCTATTAATAAATGTAAACTTAAAGTTTGCAAAACTCTATCTGTAAAATATTGAAGTCAGTGCTCACTCAAAACGTCTGGTTAAAATCCACTTAATCTTAAGTGAGACCACACCAATAAATGGACAGACACATTATCTCCCATACAATTGGTTACAACGAAATAATGCACATACGAAAATAGATTTTAGAAATGCATATAATTTTGGAATACCACGTCACAATGACATCATCATGCACCTAAAACAAGACACTTTTATTTCAAAAACCGAATTGAATTCCGAATCAATTCAGACCCTTTTAGATGAAAATTCATTGTAAGTACGTTGTGTTATTTCAAGAAGAATTAAGACTGAGCGACTAAAAGCACTTATTTATATACAGTACATTATTTTCAGAATGCAATTACTATATATTTGTTTTTAAAGATTTTTTATTCAAAATACTTGTTAACATCACACGATAAAGGTCTTGAGTACCGAATACGTGATAAATAATAATAATCAAAATAAAAAAATAATAAAAAAATAACTCATTTCAGCTTATCTCATTCATCATCAGTTGTGTATTTCAGATATGTTTTAATACTTTTGTCAAATTGTTTAAAAGATTGTATTGCTGTGTCACCAACAATAGGAAGAAAAAAAGTAATAATGCACTAAGACAATCAAGGTTTGCTAGGGTCAAAACATAGTTCTTTTGAGCTATCAAACATTTGGTCCAACAAGTCTTTGTTATTTCATTAATTCCAATGCATCTTCTAATCAATAACGGATGCTTGGTGTTGAACTTCACCAAACATTTGACATCAAAGAAAATTTTGTGGTGTATTGATTTTCCATCACCAAGCCTCCGTTATTAATAGAAAATACATTGGAACTATATATCAGATTATAAGATAGCAAAGACTTGTTGCACCAAATGTTTGATAGCTCAAAAGAACTATTTTATGACCCTTATGGTTAGTACAACTTTTCAAATTCATTGAACGGTATGATTAGTTGTGATCAATATTTTATTAAAACAGCAAATATATAGAAAAAGAGAAAAAGATTATTGTGACATAAACATAACCACGATTTACACAATTCTAAATATACAGTATCAACGTGTATTACCGTAAAAGCAACACAATTCACAATAATTTTACACAACTGTAAAATAAAGTTCTATCCACAAGAAACAACTGACTGCAATTCAAACTAGCAATGAATTGATGAAGTAAATATTGTATGAAATCTTTAAGTTTAAGCCATGATGTTTGAAATCACTTACGCATCATTGAGGCAAATCGCCAAGGGTCTCGTAAATAGTTGATGTAAAACGAGTAGCATTACATCCCATGTGTTATTGTGTGAGATTTATATTGCAGATCAGGAAATTATTACAGCTATGTCTTTTCTTAAAATATTTGTATGACCCTCAAGATGTTGATTTTAATAGATAAATGATGAGTTGAGTTGATAATGAGCATTATAGCTCTAAATAAACCTAAAAACTTAAAAGACGTAAATGTTGCTTTAAGCCCAAAAGTAATACTTATAACGATGGTTAGACACATTGGTTAGGTAAAACCACGTGCAGACCCGTCCGGAATAAAAACATAAACAAATAGAGGAAGGGCCTAGGAGAAAACCAGAGACCCAGAGAAATGAATGCGTAATCGGCAAAGCAGACTAAAGTTTAGGTAAACAACTCGCTATCTGCATTGCTAAGTGAAACTGCTATAGTATTTCAACATTTCATCTTGTCACAAAAGTGGTATGCAATCATGTCTGTCGCCAAAGAGGGGGCTTTATCAGTCACACACACGGATTCTCTAGAACAATTAAATAGAAAACATCATTCTATACATGTTACTAGGTAGGTCAAAGATAAATCAATTGAAAAAAAAAAGACCAGCAACAATGACTTTAAACAAACCAACGTAACAAAGCGTATGGAGTATCAAAAACATACCAAATGGCAAAATGAAAAAAAAAATATTTGTGCGCTTGCTTAATGATATCAAACAACTGCGATAAGTAAAGAATTTAGTATTAAAATACCAATAAATATTGAATGACGCAAAAGCGCTTGAAAATGAGAGTCCTACATGTTTCTAGAGGTGCGTACTTTTATAAGTTGTTTTATCTATCTAATGTGAATGCGTAGTAGCACTAATTATGAGCTGCATCGTAAACAAGTAATAGTTGCTCAAATTGAAATGGACTTCATTATGACTGGAGGCAAGAAACTAAAGAAGGGCAAGGAATCAACAAATTGACTTTCTGCGTGTGAAATTGAAGAAACAAGACTTGGTATTGTGAAAATCTCTTTTTCTTCTGATACAATTACTGGTCATTGACTTTTCACTCGCAATAATGAATATTTTAAAGGCGGGAAGGAAGTCCCTAACAATCTTAAATAGCGACAATAGGGGGTTGATGGTAGTCAACATATGCAGGGTAATTTAGGTATGATTTGTTTTCAAAGCGAAACTTGCACCTGAAGAGATAATTAAGAGACATTTTAAGGCTATGTAAAGCAAAAATCTGTTTCAGATATCTATGTAATCAATACGCGATCTTATAAATGGATACTAAGATTATATGGTAACGTAGGTGTAAATACATACCCGTCCCTCTTAAGAGCAGCAACCTGACAGTAAGTCAATTTTTTTTCATGTCTTTAATAGATATTGATCTGACTATATACCGTAATACAGGGTGTCCCAATAAACATTGTGCATGTAAACCGGGCTGATTTTCTCAGAAGTTGGGCACACCAGCGTCCTCAAAATTATACATTCTAAAGCCCATTAATTTGTCCATTATCGCTGAAAATATCAAGAAAATCCATCAAGGCAAACTAGAGATATCGTTGATTTTGTTAGCTTGTATCATTTTCCTCTTGCATAATGAGAATCCTGTGGTTAGGCCTGTAATCAGAGGGCATGAAAAAAAGGGTCTATGCGAAATCGATGCTTGAGAAATTTACTATAAAAGATTTATAATGCTGTTAGAGTCAAAGATAATCAACAGCCAATGGAGACATATTGACGGATGTGCAGCATGTTAATGACCAGAAAAAAAAATGAACAAGTGAAAACCGACCTAACATGACTTTCAAAATAGAACCAAAATAACCAAAATCTAAAGCAACGCAACTATTAAAACACTAATAACACACATATCATGTGATTGATTTATATTTTTATTGTTCAATATTAAGACGTAGCATTATTTTGGTGATGTTAGAATTTTTAGAAGCAATGCGAGCAGCCAGGTCTATTCAAAGATTTTTGATTAAAAGATTTCGTTGAGGTTTTCTGAACAATTGCCATTAATACCAACCCTGTGATAGACTCACTGCTTTTGATCTGAAATAGGAACTAAGACAACTATTTGTGTGTTGTTGTTGTTTTTTGGTGCAATTATATAAAAAGAATATTTACTTTGTTAGATTAAGTTTTCAGTTTCCAAAAGAAGAAAAAGAAACCAGCTTCCCCTTAGCATGTAAACAACATAGGATTCATTGAGTAATTTTGGCAATAAACCTAGTTTTACAGTCTTTGTGTATAGATAAAATCATATATAATATAGAGAGAATGAAAAAAAAAATAGAAAAAGAATAAAAGGAACATATCCAAAGTGGTTTCATATGATTACCACTTAAAGAATATTAGCGAAACGTATGCGATGACTTTGTCACTCTAAACTATTCAACCCTTAATCTTGCAAAGACCCTTTCGATGTTCTTTGTGAACATGCTGAACCATATGAATCCCATTGTGCAGAAGTAAAATGATACAAACAGACAAAATCTATGATATCTCTATTTGAATCAATGGATTTTCTTGAAATTTTCACCGATGATGAACAAAACTATGATCTTTAGAATGTATAATTTTGAAGTCACTTGTGTGCCTTACTTCTGAGAAAATTAGCGCCGTTTCCATGCACAATGTTTATTGGGACCCTGTAGCTTTGGGCCCAAAATTCCAAGTTTTCCAGGAAGTTATTTTGGAGAACAACCAATTGATATCCAACTATAAATTATGGAGCTTCGGAGGAGGAGCTATAAATGAGATATCGATCTGTCAATGAAAATAGTTCCGTACTTGTACTATTATAATAAACATAAATAAAACAACATTTTTATAAAATATTTCAACCGTGATTTCAACATGTATAAATGAATACGCTAGAATAAGAACATCCCAACTCCAATAGCTCCCTTCTGTTAAGTTATGTAAAATATAAATGCATATAAATCTCTGAAAATGCTTTCAAATCACTAGAAATTATTTCCATGTCTTTATCCCAAACATAGTGTCACATTTGATCTTGTAGTTGACTTTGTTAGACATTGTTAGATAATTTTCCTAGCATATAGTTGCAGAGGGGAGCTCATGGAGTTGGGATGTTCTTGTAATGGCTGTTTAAATATAGCAACTACAGCTTGTCCCAATATAAATGCAACGAGCAAATAAAAAATATTTAAAAATAGATGCTAAAAGATTAAATTATAGTAATAAATGTTTTTTTTAAAGTAGAGTAATTACTCTACAACATGCTTTCTGTCCCGTTACATTTTACCACTCCAGTCCAAAGATAAGAAGAATTTAAGAAAGCCCTTTAAATCTACTTTGGTCCGATTTGTCAGTTTAGACTTCAAGTTAAAGAAATGCAAATTTGAAATGAAGAGAATTCTGCAACCAATTAGAGCACAATCAATCCAAACCAATCTTACCTGACCTGTACCTAACATTACGTGATATTTGAAGTTCATTTTTAGGTCAAAATTTTAAATTAAAGTACGGATCTTCGTGATACTCTCATATTTCTTGAATTTGTTACTTTTGGTGCAACAATCGGGTAGTTTAGGATACAATTTCTACCAAAAGAGTCGAAAAAGGGATTCTAATGAAAGATATCAACCAATAATAAGTCTTTAACCGAAACCACGGAAAACTGAAGACAAAGGAGTTTAAGATTACTGATTCATCTGGCCCGAAAAGGAGACACAACAGGTTGACGCAAGAACCTGCTTAATTGTCAGTAGATCATCATTAAATTGAGTACTTATGTCATGAAATGGGTTCAGGGGATGCTTATTCTAATCATGTGATGTTTTTAGCAATTTCTATTCATTGTGTGCCCAATGACGTCACCAGAGGTGAATCTTTACAGATTAACAAATCAGACCATCAAGATTTTTCGGGTCTTAACAAAATGTGCAATAACTTTTGATTCAAAGATCCAAATTAAACAAAACAAAAATCCTGTAAAAGCAAATGGTCTATTCTATAATATTATTGTAACGTTTGCTCACCATTGTGCTCTGTTCTCTCAAAATAAAAGTTCAAAGTTCGTTGAGTTTATATTGGGACACCCTGTATGTACTATAACAATTATCTAACAATGTCTGGACAAGTCAACTACAAGGTCAAATGTGACAATATGATTAGAATATTGACATGGAAATGCTATTTTAGTGATGTGAAAGCATTTTCAGAAATGTGTATGCATTTATATTTTATAAATATAATTAACAGAAGGGCTCTATTGAGTTGGGATGTTCTTATCCTGGCGTATTCAAATGATACCTCTGTTTTCACATGCCGGTCTTGGTGACTATTGTTTTTTGTATTGTATATATCTGATTGTATAATATTATTTTTAAATAATTTCTTGTAAATGTTTTGGTATTTCAATTTAACAGGGCCTTCTAGAATAGCAGTGATAGTCACTGAAGAAGATACCCTGTATAACAAAGCTTAAATAAATAATCATGCTACTGTACTATACGTGTTAATCTTGATATAAATTGACCAACATTTCTCGCAATATAAAAGTTTATTCTACTGACAAAAAACAAGTAAAATTAAGCTTGTGCATCTTTCATTCATAAATACCTATAACATATCTAAGTTAGTTTCAGTTTATCCTATAACTGGGATTCTTCTGTTTCATTGAATATTTGTTCAATCAGTAGCATCCAAACTTTCAACCTGAACAAAAAAAATCAGTTTAACCTTGGTGTATTAATCCTCGCCTTCCTGAGCCTTTTTTGTAACATGTCTTCCTGAGAGGGAGGGGAGGGGGGTGTGTTACCACCCCCGGTGATTTTGAAATTGGGACCCAAGAGATATATTGTTTGGTACTATAGTATATGGTAGGGTCTCGTCTTTCCATTGATACCAAGATCATGAAAATCGGTCGAGGCGTTACGTATTTATGACGTCACAAAGTATTTCCGAACAGAAAAAAATTGACTTTGGCCAAAAATTGCCAGTTTTTCAAAAAATCGTTATAAAAGTTCTAAATGTCCGATTTTCGTCCGGTTTTTTGCAAATAAATGAAGGATCGACAATTCTAACATACGTACGTTTCAAGTCCATATTATGCAGATATTTTTCAAAATGGTGATTTATTTTTTACGAGGTGGCAACCCCCTACCCTTGGACTTTGACGGCTTACCATAACCCCACTTTAAGTGGTACCCCCAATTGTTGTTTTTTTCAGAAAAAAAAAAGGATGTACAATTACCTAAATGCTCAGGGTCGCATTATTTTGCGTTTTGGTGCAATCAGCGATCATCCATTAGGGGGGAGGGGTACGTAACCACCCAATCCCCCTTAGGAAGACGAGTGTTAATGAAATTGCATTACACGTACGTACACAGTGTTGCGTATATTATTCGATTTCAAAGAGTTAAGAAAAAGATATTAGACCTTCAGGGATTTAGAAATTAGGCTATTTTGCTACTCTACTTTCAAAAAACTGGTCATATCCTAATGTGTTATTGATTTCCCAAAGTGTAAGCAATTTAAGAGCCAAAAGCTTTTTCAAAGTGTTTATTTTCATTTATGGTACATTTATATGAAAACTCATTACGTTAAAAGGTCTATGAGAAAGACGGGTTATAATAAAGGGGTTGCAATGCTGGTAAAAATTAGCCAAGTTTCATGAAGTAGATGCGTAGGATAATTAAATTATCTGTTTTTGAAATTTACTTTGCAAAGTCAATGACACTTTGCGTGTTCCAATACTTCAAAAGTGTTATCCTTTTCGAAATCTATGCTGCACAAAACGCATCTAATATGAATATGCCTAATGATATACGGATAAAACCGTGATAAAGACTAACATTATGAGCAATTGTGACTTTTTTATTCGAATCTTCGCCATCAAAAGCGAAAGAAATACTTTTGAAACAGAAAAAATTGAGTTGCTTTGCACACGGTTGCTCATAAAGATGGAATAGAAATATTTTAACCAATTTTTTATGTAAATGTCAATTTATGAGGAAAATATCTGGAAACTTACATTGCAAGATGCCATATACCGCCATGGACCATCCCATGTTTACCACAACTCCATATTGTAAATTGAGGGGCGTTGATGGATTTTTTTGGGCTTTGCTTCCAAGCATTCTCTTGGCGCAGTCAAGCGTGACCAAGACATTCAATTACCTGCTTATCACTCTATTACAGATAAACATTGAACAAGGCGGGGTCAAATTTGACCTAAAAGTCACGTTTTTTGACCCATTTTTATTGTTGCCCCTTACCGGTACATGAGAAAATTGATCATATTTGGAGTCCCATTTCACACCCAACAAGATCACCTATCAAATCTGACCAAAAGCAACTTACGTCTCCAGATATTTTCCTCACAAACTTACCTTTACATAAAAAAGTGGTAAAAATATTTTTATTCCAACTTTCTGAGCAACCGTGTATATAATCGTTCATCTCAAACGAGCCGTAAATGCAGCAAACTTCATTTTGCACTACAGGTGCAACTTGCCGAAATTAATTTTTTGACAGATTCTTACTATGCTTACTTCAAAAAACACCAGCAAATTTCATTTCACAAAATGATCGGAAACATGAAATACGTATATCTGTATAATTTGAATACAATACAATCAATAGAAAATATAGTGCTTACTAATCTTTGATTATCTTAAAAATCACTCTGGTTTAAAATCACATCATTATTTAAACTAGTGTAACATGGAATTATAGTAAAGATTCTATATATTATGAAATCCAAAGTTCAAGTCTAATATTTTTGTTGATTATGGGTTCCTTGCCATATTAACCCTCGTCTTCCACGGTCAATTTTTAACACGTCCACGTTTTTGATCAGGATCCGTTATAAAAACTTACAAAAAAAATAAAATTGAACTATGCATTTGGATGAGAATATGTCTGATGCTATGATTAATTCTGAATGAAAATAGTACCTTTATTTCACAGCCCCAAGATGCATGTTGCATTGTTGTTCATCCCTTGTTTTATGGGCGTATTATTGGTTTTGTCCAAGGAGTAGTTTGATATTAACTTCCGTGCGATTAGGCAATTTCATCCAAGAACAAATACACATAGGGATAAGATTTTATATCTTGTACTTATTTTCTGTATTCTTCGAGTGTTAATTTACAGAAATAATCTGCCATTGACCAGGTCTTTGTACTGTTCAGTAGTTATATTGATAACAGATTACCATATAAATAAAATAATGATCTTTACGTTTTTTGAAAAAATTGAGAAGTTTAAATAATAATAATAATAATAATAATAATAATCGGATTTTTATAGCGCTTTTTTAACTATGTATGCAAAGCGCTGTCGCCAATTATTATTACGCTGCCGTCAGGAAACCGTCACAATCATTTCGCTGGCCAGGCGCGCATCCTATCTGCACTTGGATTGTAATGTTCCAAATAACAGCTACCCTATAACGCTCGGGTCGACGAAGCAATGAGGATTAAATGCCTTGCCCAAGGACATAACTTGTTGGTCGTAGCGGGGCTCGAGCTCGCGATCTCATGATTCGGAGTCCTGCGCTATTCCACTAGACCACACGAGCTCCTCAACAAAACACAAACACATTTAAAAAAATGAACTTGGTTTAAGGTCAAAGCCAGTACTCAAATCCGAGAAAAATGGCTTAATTTATTTTGTATGCATAGAAAATCGGCACAGACCGCCTGTTCGACGATGCTCATGAATATTAATGAGTTTGAGGCACTGGTTTAAAAAAAGGTCCATAAACTCACTCATACAGATCGTAATTCAAAATAATTATGCATATAAATGTTGTAAAAACATAAAATGATTGAAGGTAGTTGAAATAAAAATGCACATTTATGTAATTTCTAAAGTGATTTTTCATTAAGCGGGGTCAAATTTGGTGTCCACTTTTTGCCTGAAATTTTCAATTCTTGACTAAGCCACTTAGTTCGAAGACAACGAGCACATTTTTACACGTACCCTGAAAATCTTGCGTGAAGTTTTGCGCGAAAAAGCGTCAGGTAGGAGAATGTGACCCTTGTTCCAATTTACTAATTCAGGCTGGTCCAATTAGGTCAAAAATATTACAGTTCTGCTGGGTAAGGCATTTCCGGTGACAATCTATTAGCTTTTGCCAAAGTGCAAATATAAATGAAAAAAATGAAAAAAAAAATACAAAAGTACTCTGAAGATAAAAACTGGCATCGGAGCAACTTTGAATAAACCTGTCTGTATAATTAATAAAATATTGACCAAACATATTGCCCTTCTATACTTTTATTTAACGCCATGAGAAAAATACTGAATGAAAATGCTTACAAAAATAACGAAGTCTATCTAACCTTTAAGTATTAGATATATTTTTTTTATTTTTCATAAAACGTGTTTAAATAAAAATGAGGTTCATTAATGAAGTGTTATTATTTATGATGTTTTTGAATATTGCCATCAAAAGTGTTTTGTTTTTCATAATTCTGAACCCGAAATTTTATTTGGTTTGGTTCTTGGTTTTAGGTTTGATGATAACAAGTGTATGACTAGAATCAAGATTCTTTGTAATATTTAAGTTTCCTGATCAACCTTGCACTACATCTTTTGAAAATATTCATACATTATCAAATAATATGAAAGAATATTCTAAGACCACGCTGTCCCACTTATTCAGTTTACACTATACTGCCATTTTTTTTTTTTTTTACAAACTAGGCGGGGATTTCTGCATTAGTGCCTAGACACAATACAAACATCTGCAACATCTGTAGTTAAGGTAGTATTCATAAAAAATGAAGTAGTCGGGTCCAGTTTAGTTGTATAGGCCATATATGACCGATAAACTTTTGGTAAAATGATTTTAACGACTTAACAGTATTTTTTAACGACTTGTTCATGCGTTATAAAGTTAGATACGATTTTCTTATTCAATTCTGAACCATCCTTTGATGCGGGATATATGCTAATTGACACATTTTAGCACGTATCAAATCTATGTAAACTAGCCTTTCCTTTATTTTTTGATATAAATAGTACCATACCAAAACAAGCTGATTAAATATGGTGATACTTTTTTGAAAGTAGAAAGAAGGTGGATAAGTTTTGGATGACCATACCGGAAATAGAATTACGTGGATATGATAGATACTTTTTAGATATGAATCCATAAGAGATTGACCCCTTTTTCATTTCTGCGTGTCAAGCTAAAAATGTCCATGGAGTTATTTCCCAGGACGGTAGTAAATGTGATTGAAAGCTAACTTTATTTCGAGCTATTTGGTTTCATAAGATATCATTACTTTGAAAGGGTTTATAAGTAATATGTTATAAATTGCAACTCAAGATGAAACCGTCATATTCATAATTAGCTTTATGGAAGAAAAACAAACTGACTTGGCAAAATAAATAAGATAAAAGCAAGATATTAATAAATATACACTAAAAGTTGTGTAAAAGTATGCCTGTGAAAAATTGAAGCCAGTACTCACTCAAAACGTCTGCATAGAATTCACTTAATCTTAAGTGAGATCACACTAAAAAAAGACACAACATTAGGCTTGTTCAAATCCTAAGCTTACGAAGGGTTAACAATTTATTTCTCAGCTTTTATAAAATAGTGTTTTTATAAATCGTAATTCCTTTTCCTTGCGTTCAATAGTCCATGTTAGCCTATAGTGTAGTCTATTCATATTTACAAAACATTTAGATTGGTCTATTCATATTTACAAAACATTTAGATTTGTAAACCAATTAGCAACGATCACGAATTATAGTCTGTGCTCAACTAACTGTGAATTTATTTTTTGTAATCTTCTAAAGATTTACAATAGAAAATGGAATTTTGTTTACGAGACAATATTTTCAACTTAGTAGTATTTAATGGTACTTTACTTCACGAAGAATAATAATATCGGGCTACTTCTAATTTGTAAAATCGTTGAAAATATCTGGCACGTAAAGATTATGAATTTAAACAAACATCAGTTGCTGGTTGACTGAAAGATAATGATACTTAAAGTTGATAATGTAGACTGATAGATTGGCATTAGGTATCATTATACCAGATTAGTAGATACCAAAAGATAAAGGCTCTGTCACACTTCACGAAACGTACGAATATCGAACTAATAACGTACGTTATTTGCACGGTACGGTGATGTGTGACACACCCTTTACAACGGATTACCAAAACTGAATGCCCTGAATGCATCACTTATTTTATTAAGGGATGCTTGTTTTCAGCCTATTGCCACATTTTATTCAAATACTGACCACTGTTGTTTGCATAAGCCTTTTAGAAGAATGGCCGTCACAAAAGGAGAGGACGCTATTCCGAATGGGTAAAATCAAGATAACAATAGGAGAGGGCGTACTTTGGTTTGGGTAAAACCCGGGAAATACAAAAGATGTTTAGTCGAGTGTGCAATGTCAGCCATACCTCAAAAAGGCTAATGGCAATCACATCAAGAATGCACTTTGTCTCCAAAGAAAGGACTAGTCATTGTCAGATTACAATTAGTAAACAAAAACTGCTCATTCTTGTTGTTTGAGATTGAAAAATTCATAAACTATGGATTTAAACTAGCCTTTTGTTTCTTGTTACAATGACATTATGCACATTCGGAAACCCAAATAGATTGTAGTATTACATGTAGTTCTTGAATACCAAGTCAAAATGACATCATTATATGTACTTAAAACAAGACATTTTTTATTTAAAAAGAAATCCTCAATTCCAAATCGATTCAGGACCTTTTAGGTAAAAAATCATTGTGATAATACGTTGTTATTTGTACAAGAATTAAGATTTAGTGAAGCGATAAAAAGGGCTTTTTGAATATACATTATTTTGAGAATGCAGATATTATATATTAAATTTTGTAGATTTTGTGTTCAAAATACATGGTAAATAACGTCACAGGGTGAAGTTATTGAGTACCGAGTACTTGAAATAAAATAATTTTCAATAATATTTTCATTAAAACAAAAATATTCGAAGAATTACTTATTTCAGCTTATCTCATTAATCTTTAGTTTTGCATGTCAGACATGTATCTAATACTTTTGTCAAAATAAAAAGTTCATTATATGTGTCACTATAAATATTTATGATTTACAATACAAAAATAACAGGAAGAAAAATAACAATCGCACTGCACTAAAGCAATCAAGGTTTGTAATGTTTAGGTGGAAAAGAAACAAGTCATTAAAAGATATGATTCGTTGTAATCAATGTGACTTTAAAATAACAAATATAGAGAAATATAATATTTTCGTAAAATAAACATAAGAACGATTCACTCAATTATAAATATATCTACGTATATTACCGTAAAATAAACACAACTGTAGAATATGTTCTATCTACAAGAAGCAGCTATCTGTAATTCAAACTAATTTAAACTAGCAATGAACTGATGAAGTATCTGACACCACCACAAGATCTATTATTTGATGTTTTGTGGACACGCTAAATAAAAATTTGTGCGCTCGTTTATGGCTACTGTCCTTTTTCATGAGTAAGGCGGAGAATATTATTTTAACAACAAGTTTTTGCCTACTTACAGATGTAATGTAAGAATAACGATGTACATGAAGAATGGATTCTTTAGATTATATATAAATCTTGACTAGGGTTTTCACTTCCATGAACAAGTTCAAAATTGGGTCAAGAGATTACTTTAAAAAAAAGACTTATAATTTATTTATGTTTGGTTTTATTTTATTTTATTTTGTTCAAGTTTTAACAGATTGTAGGCTTGATACTTGAATTAATGCAAGTGATTTTGTATAATGAAATGAATTGACTGTAAAATTTTTTTTTAAACATCCAATAATGCAAACGCACTTTAAATGCTTTTCGTGGAGGCACGTGCTCATATAAACTAAGTTGTTTCATCTGTCTAAAGGTAAACGCATTGTATTACATAACGCACCTATTATGAGCACGGTAAACACGGTAAACAAATAAATAGTTACTTGAATTGAAATGGACTTCATTATGTCTGGAGGCAAGAAACTTAAGATAGAATAGGAATCAAAAAATTGACTTTCTGCGTGTGAAATTGAAGAAACAAGACTTGGCATCGTCAAAATCTCTTTTTCTTCTGATACAACTACAGGTCATTGACTTTTTACTCGCATTAATGAATCTTTTAAAGATGGGAAGGAAAGTCCTTAAAATTCTTAATTTGCGACAATTTTGGGTTGATAATAGTCAACACATGTCAGTTATATTTGATTTCAAAAAGGAACTTCGCGGTAAAAAAGAAACATTAAAATTTCATTCAAATAGATAGTTTAATATTTATTTAATTATCTCCTCCATAAGGGCAGTCCCTTGAGAAAATAGTCAAAGATCTCTGGTTCCATTCCCGGTTGTCGACTTGGATTTTTTTCACATATTTTGATAAGTTAGTTGTAGTGCAATGTTGCCACAGTTTTCCTGAAAGCTACTTTTTAAGCCTAATAGTACAAAGTTTTCCAGGAAGTCAGTTTGCAGTAAAAAGATTGATATCCGTCTGAAAAATAAGATGTTTCGGAGAGTTTTACTATCAAGGAGGTTTCATACTGTTAATCAAAAACATATTTGTAACGTAGTAGTACTATTCTCATAATGATAAATAGTATAACAGCATATCTGTAAAATATCAGTTCGTTAATTTTGATAGAAATGCACCATAAAAAAATTATCGCAATGTAAAAGTTTACTCACCTTGAAAAATAACTAACTATGAAAGTGAGTGTATCTTTTACTCAGAATGATGGTTGTTTTTACTAACAAAATAAAATATGTTATTCACATTCAACTAACAGCATAACTAATAGAATATCTAAGTTAAAGGGACTGGTCTAGATTCTTCCCACTACTTTTTTTACCTACATGTTTTTACATGAATCGATAGAACGTGTTTATAGTAATAAAACTTACTAGTATTTTCCGTGATTTTGTGGAATATTTGAGAATATTGCAATTCTTCATCAATTTTTTTTTTATCGGGAGAATGGTGTGAAATTTGTGTTTCTAGTTTCAAATCTTATATATATCTTGGTTTCTACACATGTGATGGGTAATCAAATTATTTTGATGACATTGTTTCTCTTTTATCTTTGGGAGCTTTGCTTGATTTTTTTATCTTGGGAATCCATCTGAGGTACAAATTAGTGGTTTAGTCACACCACCATCACAAAACGTTATATTGTTAATTAATTCTCTCTCAATTTGAGCCATTTCTGTGTAGAGTATTAATTTTTCCTTTTTCGGATTTCGGTAAATTTTTAAAGCTCTAGGCTAGTCCTTATAATTGTAGCTTGTTCGTCATTAAACTTCTAATACTTAGATATGGGTTTCTTCAGTTTTAGTGATTATATCTGAATCATCAATCACTATCATCCAATTTATCTGTAAGACCAAACTGAAAATCAATTACCTACGATGTACTTTGGTATTAATGAAAACGTATTACAATATATTATCGTACAAAGTGTTACTGCTATTGGTCAGGTAAATATCGGGGGGTTGAGAGCCACAAGGTCGTATTTGCACGGACAACAATCCCTAGATCAAAAGATTTTAAGACCTAATGGGTCTTTCCAGATGAATGATCTTGACACACCTGTGTAATAAATTATTCACCTTGAGCACCATCAGGTCTTAAACCTTTTGTCCTAGGGATTGTTGCCCGTGCAAATACAACTTTGTGGCTCTCAACCCTCGATATAATTTCGAAGAGTTAAGAAAAATAATTGCGACCTTGGCTACTTCATTTTGCTACTTTACTTTTACAAAACTGGTGATATTCTAAAGTGTTATTAATTTCCCAAAGTGTTGGCAAATTAAGAGAAAAATCTATTACAAAATGTTTGTCTTCATTTATGATATTATTATGAAATCTCATTACGTCATTAAGTTTTTATGAGAAAGACAGGATTAGAGGTTACTATACTGGCAAAATAAGTTTCATATAGATCTCCTACATGAAACTTTAGAAAATTAAAAAAAATATCTGTATAAGAAATATAGTACTCTTTGCGTATTACAAATGATTCAAAAACGTTCTACCTATTGAAAAAGGAGCTATGCTGTACAAGTCGCCCCTAAGATAAACATGACTAATGCAGATAAAATCGGAATTTAGACAATTATGTTGAACATTGGTGACTTTTTATGCGAGTTGGAACACAACTATTCATCATCAAAAGCGAAAAAAAAAAATGCGTATGAAACAGAAACACGGTTTCATTTTACATTGTATTATTTTCTTAGGATAAATAATAATGGATTTAAAAAACATATGTAATTAAGTACTCATGTCTATTGAAAATACATGTGTTAAAGCAAATGCAGACATCCGTTACTATAACTATAGACATATCTATATCAAAATCAAACCAAAGAATTTGAAGAATATCACATACATAACACAGACATATCTGTCTCGTAGTTCTAATCCGTACCTAGAATATATCTGTAAGATTATCGCAAGATTTTATCATGCATTAACACATTATCGACATAAACCAGGGCGCTCTGGTTTCAAATCACAACGTGTGCTGCATAAAAACACTATTAGCTAATATAACACGCAAGTATAAGCCTGGATTATACAGGTACTGAGATTAAAATTTCAAGTTCAATATGTTTTCCCCATATTGACAGTCAAAGTTTGAACGTAGAAACGTAGAACGTAGAAACATAGAAAACAATTCAAATGTTATTTAATATATCTAGCTCACATTATTTTTTGTTATATATTGAATTTCCTACTCGGAAATGGTAAAGCATATATGAAGAGCTGAATTGCAAAACGGATAGAGACCATTGTTTTTTTTCAAAAATGGGTTTTTGGTAGTTTCCTACAGACCTTTAAATTGTGCATCATCCTGGCAAAACAAAATTGTTTATCTTGCCAAATGGTTTAAAATACCAAAAATTGTACTTTTATGCCCAAATATGGACATTCTATGACCATATTTCGGCATAAAAGGGCAACATGCCCATATATGGATTTTTTAAAAAAAATTGTGCCCAGATGTTGAAATTTGGTATTTATAAAGTACATCATAGCCTAATGAAGAATTGCAAAACAAAATTTTGCAAAAATTTGGAAGATAGGTGGTTCTTAAATTAAATTTGGAAACAAGAAGTCATTAAATTCCGATATTTTGAATTTTTATAGCGATATTTTACCATTCTTCCCTATCAGCATTCTGCAATCCTGTTATAACGAAGTAGCAGGGGGTCGGGATTTCTGACGGCCATTTATATAATGCATTGTCTTAAAGTAATAATTTATGTATAAATCGATACTAGTAGATTATACTGTAGTACTAAATAACACGCCTTTATTGGCGTTAATAAAACTCACAGCCCCTGGTAAACCATGTTACGGAAAATTGCATGGCAAGACGAGCGGTAATTGTCATCTGCCACAGCTCAACCTACTTCAGCCCAAGTGGCAGCATGTTTTTAAAAGAAAGTGCTTTTTACCTGTCGATAATTAATAACATGAACCGCATATAGGACATGAAAACCCGGGGGGGGGGGGGGTTCTTACTGACAAATGGTATACGGGTGTCCTCAAAGGTTTTGGGTGCATTTTCGTAATTTTTGGTATATTGATGGTTGGATTTTCGTCACAGACCTAATGCGCCCAATTGCAAATTTGGGTGTATTTAGGAAAATTGTGCTGAAAAAGCACGCAATTTTCCCAAAATTGGGTACTTTTTCTAGAAAAATGGTATAGAAAAGGGTCACAAAATCAAGCTTTTTTAGGTATAGAGATGGTCAAAATTCTGAAGTCTACTTTGAGCATCCCCATACATTTTTTAAGACCCCCCCCCCCCCCCCGGCATGAAAAAGGCAACCACATTTAACGTTGATCAAGAAGAGATCAACTTAATTGCATTAGAGGTAAACTAGTTATGGCAACGAACTTTGATTATGAAGCAGTCGATAATGCGAGGTTTTAGTGTTTCCTTCTGAAAACAGTGCATTCTGACACATACTAAAGGTATGATCTTTGATCAATAAATCAATTGTTTTATTTTCTGTCTTGATTTTTACAGTATGCTTTGAACATGCTTTGTTGCTTTGAACATGCTTGGTGCTTTTAAGAACCAAGCATGTTCAAAGTAATAAGTGAAGAAAAAAACTCATTACAAAGTATATTCAACCTCAAAGTCATTTAGGCTTCTAAATAGCGATCATTGCTTATTGCTTATACGGGAAGTTGACTTTTGCAACAAATTGATTTAAACAAATGTATAAGCCTACGTGTTTGTTTATTAATTGACCTCTTTTGTATACAACATTCAAAGGCAATTTTTTATCTCACCTGACAGTTGATATTTTAAGCTTTACAAGGACACCTTGCTTTTGGTTATTGGATGTTCGGTTGCGAAGTTACATCCAAATTGATAACAAGCATCGGGCTGATCGGAAAACTATAGTTCTGAAAAAATTGAATTTAAAGTTTTTGTACTGGGTAAAACTCGAGTTGAGAGAGAAAGTTTATCTTTAACACATTTTTCTTATGTTTTGGATGGTAAAATACACTTCAAATGTAAAGTTTCTGATGAAATTAGACATTTGATCTTGGACGTCATTTTTGACTATGCTCAGCTTCAGTTGCCCGTGTAACGTGTCTTTTGATATGGCGGGTCACATATATGGCCAGGGATATATGGTGGAAACTGTTATTTGTAACTCAGATGAGGAATTTAAATAAGCTTAGGTACATTACTGTCGGTTAATTTATTTTATATGTAAAGCAAACTAGTCCATTGTATGAGAGTTGAAGATGAGTTTTTTTTTGGGTTTTTTTTCGGGGGGGGGGGCCTAGAGATTCCAGAATAATTCTTTTCAGCAAGTATACAAATTTAAATAACGAATTGAAAAAAAAAATGTTTGGCTATCATAATTTTTGGTTGCGTTTAAAATGAGAGTTAGATAAATCGTTGTTGCTCTCTTGTTTACATTTAGGTTAATAAATTTGCATTGCCATGATGTTCGTAAAATGAGACAAATCAATTCACTTGCGGTAAATCATTTTTGACTGTTGTCTAATTCACTCGGCCCCTACGGGCCCCACGAAATGCATGCATCAAAACTGACCGCGCGCGTGCATTGATTTTGTCTCATTTTACTCATAACTTGAAATGCGCACTTATTAATTTTTTAATAAATGCAGTGCATTAATAGAACATATATGTGATGGCTCACCCCGCAAGGGGGGACTTTGCAGATGATATCAATTTTCATTTTTTCATTTCATCTTCTAAGCTAAAAAATGACACCTTACTTGTTGATCAAATTTTACAACAGAAAATCTGCTGGAAATTCTTAATATTTTCTTTATTTTTCGCGGCCTATTTTCACCTGTTGCTTGAAAAGTGTTCTTCGCAAAAGTCCCCCTTTTCGTGGAAAGTCATCACATATATATACTAGAAGACCTACAATGTGGAACAACAGGTAGGTGTTAGGCTTGACAAAGTTTTGTCCATGGATACATGCTGTCTTAGGGGAGCACCATTAGATTTCCAAGAGGGGAGCAGGAAGTTGGATACGGGGTGAATTTTTTTTTTCGCGCCCCATTCGGAGCCGAATTTTTTTCCCCTTGTAAATTACTGTTTTTCTGCCTATTCCATGATCAGGTTGTTTTTTTCTTCTGCTCTGTGGAGGGAGACTTTTTTCCCAAAAACGTCCTGCTCCCCCTTGGAAATCTAATGGTGCGCCCCTATACAAAACCAGTTTGGATTGATTTCCACTCACTAGTTCACACAGTCGAAGCCTTTTTAACACCAAGGAAATGCTAATGATGCACTTAGAGTTCATGTAGATTTTGCGCTTTATGAATAAAATTTAATATTATATCTATATCAATCATCATTGTACATCTTTTTTCGTTTTGCGTCCATTATAATTATTGTCAATAGATATTGCCCCTGTGGTTAATTTATTTGAAAATATTTAGATTTAAATGTAGATGAAGAACATGTCGTCGAAGTCAAAACTATATCATCTGTTTTAGACATGGTTATAGCGGGTTTATATGTGCCCTGTCCTATCTAAAGGTACCTTAAGGTCGGCATAGTATATTACGAGATACGGGCCATTTAAGCTGAGCATAGTCAACAATCACGTCCAAGGTCGAATTTCTAATTTCATCCGAAACATAACATTTGAAGTGCATTCTATCATATTAATTAGGTTCCAACATCCAAAACATAAGAAAAATGTGTTAAAAACCAAGATAACAAGCCTCCCTCCATTTAAGTTTTTACTCAGAACAAAAACTTTAAACTCGAAACTATAGTTTTCCGATTCAGCCCGATTCCATTTACCAATTTGGATGTAACTTTGCAACCAAACATCCAATAACCAAAAGCAAGGTGTCATTTTAAAGCCTCAACTTTCAAAATTTTGATTTTGGACCCTTACGGTACCTTTAGATGCAAACAAACTGTTTTTCGAATACAAGTTTGAATACAAACAACAACATCAAAGAAATTGTCTCAAAAGATTTGCATTTACCTACAACCTAAGATGTGTCTTATGTATTGAGTCAGTTTCAAATCTTGAACCTAGTATATTTTACATTTATATCTTTATTTATGTAAAGTAAATATGAGCATTACATATCAGATAGTTAGGGTTAAACATAAGTTTAATGGTTTAAAAAATTCCGTTAAAAATAAGTGTGCATACATTTCTGAAAATTTAGAGAACGTCCATCGAAACAGACTTATTGAATGAAGGACAAATCCGTAAAAAAGATTGAAAGCGTCGCTCTAAAAGAGGTTGAAATTTAAATCATCTAGATTCAGACTTTACTCTTTACATTTTGAAATTATACTCTGATGGATTGATTTCATTCATCATAGATTAAAATTCCAATCTTTTAGATTGATTCTTAGAATCAAACCGATGAAAATTGAAAATTTTAATCTTTCATTTTAAGAGAGTAAAAGCAAAAATACTGTTTGATTACGTAGGTATCAAGTTTGCTATACTGAACATGCTGAATACATTTAACTATAATTTCTTTAATAATATACAAGGTGCAATTCATGATTTTCATGTGGCCTCTTTTCTAGCTAAATAAAAAGAAAAGTACAACATAAATATATACTGAAAATTTCACTTGATTCCGACCATTCGTTTCAAAGTTACAAGCTTTTCAGCATTTTGAAAATCCCCATAGACTACTGTGTTGTAATTACTGTCGGGGCCCCGACAGTAATTAGAAAATGACACATTTTCTCACTTTTCTCAAAAATGCAAGCATATATGAAAGAATGGTTTTGGGATCGTAACATACACTTGAGGATTCGTATAAGCCAAAACAATCAAATTTGATAGAGGTGACCTTGAGGGTGAAAAGTGGATCATGAATTGCCCCTTTAAGTTATCACGTTATCTATATTTTAATATTAACATAATCATTAAATATTGATTCAAATATTACCATTTTAGACCTATGAGGTCACATTTTTTGTTGTTTATTGAATATCGAACTCACGGCAATGCATGCTGCTGGTGGCACGTTTTGTAGTTTTAAGAACTATGCAGTAAAAAAAAATCAACATCGACATTGCATGTATATTTTCATTTTTATTACAACCGATCTGGACTCTACTGCCATTATATACAACATAAAATGGTCTTCCAACAAGAAATACCTTTACAACAACGTATTGGATTGGTTATACGTGAATCATAAGTGACGTACCACGCGAGTCATAAAAACTGCAATAATTAGATGGAAGGCCATTTAAGCTGAGCATAGTCAAAAATCACGTCCAAGGTCGAATTACAACATTTGAAGTGCATTCTATCATATTAATTAGGTTCCAACATCCAAAACATAAGAAAAATGTGTTAAAAACCAAGATAACAAGCCTCCCTCCAT
>JXSR01S041890.1:159154-170327 GCA_000969725.1 Ophiothrix spiculata | reverse complement strand
AATATATAGTTCCGTGCCGCGTGCGGCCCGGAACGAAAACCATGTCCGTTTTGCTGTCCTTCCATAACCGACCTCATTATTATGCATATTTTGCGACAGAGGGATTTTTATGAAAAAATTCCTGTTGAATATGAATGCTTTCAGGTATTCTCAACTAAATATGGAATTAGTTTTCAATTCAATTCAATTTTGGCAATAAATGTGTTTGAAATACAGAAAAATTATGTGATTGTCCTTCCGTTACCATGAAAATGCCCTTCCTTACCCAAGAAATTTGAGCCTTTTACTATAATTAATTTGATCGTAGTACCCATTTGAACGTTTTTTTAATGTTCCTGGCTATACATCCTACATTTTTACAGGGAAAAGTTCATTGACCCCTATGCTTTTACATATGGTTATTATTGACGCATTTAAACAAGTCTACCCTGGACAAAATCGAGTACAAAAATAGTACAACATGTACTCAAATTGTACTTAAATGATGTTCCAAATATGCACCTTAGGAATGTTGTACTATTTTTGTACTCAATTTTGTCCAGGGTAAACAAACTAAATTAGATAGGAGGCTCAAATTTTGTGAGCAGATCAAACTTGATACCGCCTTGTCAACTTAAAATTAGCATAAGCATTTTATTTTGCGCATAATCATTAAAGGCGCCCGCACACAATTTTGAAGGAAAACGTCCATTTTTACGACGATGAAAGGGCTAACTGTCATGAAAACTCTTAACCCTTACAAAACCAGCTAGTTTTGAAAATTCTTAATCCTGTATCTGGTTTTGGAGTAAATTTGTCAAACAATAGTTAATTATTGACTGCTACTTCAAGTCCACCATATAATTGACAAGTCCATTGACTAGTTTATTGAATATTGATTTAGATCAATATCTCTATTGTTTAGATCAATAATTGATGTCTGCTGGTATTGTACTTCTTTATTTACATCAATAAATTTCCAATAATTCATTTACAAATCCATCAATCTAATGGGCAATTACCTTCTTGGGATCATGAACATTTCAGCTAAAGCAGAAACATGCAGATATGATTGACTGGCGACTCCAGTCGCTGTTAGTAGGCAATGAGTTAACATGGATTTCATACCTTATTTACACGTATTTTGACATAAAAATTGCTTCACAATGCAAAAGATTTTTAGATTCAAAGCATTTTCTTCTTCAATATACAAAAATTTACTATGACGACACACTGACACTAGAGGGCGCAGCACAATTTTTTCTTTGACCCATAAACAAAAATTTTGTCGAGATAGGTCAACGGACGTAACATTGTCGTTTTTACTTTATTTGAGGTTATAGACCTGATAAGTGTAACATGCACCAATTGTGAAATTACATCGCAGAAAATCCCAGAATCTGGTGTTTTAAATCACAGAAAACTTACCAGTCTATATGCTAGATATACAGTGGAAACTCGTTATGTTAACAAATTTTACGGGGACAAATACCTTCTTTATATTCAAAATCAGTGTTTCAAAAACCAAACAGGAAAATTGGCTAAATGGTTACAGGAAAAAATTAATGTCGGGGCATTTCAAATTGAAGTCAGATTTTGTTATGAGTTTCTACTGTACTTGTCACTTTTGTAGTCCTTTTCATTCATAATTGTGATGGTTCACCCCAAAAAGGGACACTTAGCGAAAGAACACTTTATAAGAAACTGGTGAAAATATGCAGCAAAAAATAAAGGATTTAAGTAAAATTTGGTCATGATTAATTTCAACAAGGTGTCCTTCTAAAGCTTAGAGAATGCTGTAATAGATGAAATGATCAAATCAAAATTGCTATCATCTGCAAAGTCCCCCCCCCCCTTTTGGGTGAGCCATCACAATTTTTATCATCAGGTTATGAATCCTATAGCCAAGCTAAATCAGTCGGGGAGAATGGCTGGAAGGTTACAAAAGGGACACAAAATGCTCCAGTCTTATCTTACATATTGAACAGACCATCCCAAAAATTACACAGAACACAAATATTTGTCACTTTGGTGCATCTTTATTCACACAAGTATTCCTCAGAATCATGATGATAGGCATGTCTTGTGGATTATGTGAGCAGATTTTTGCCATGTTCAAGAATTTTTGACTGTTTTTTTAATAATGCTTTTGAAAGCATTCTTGAATTATATTCTGCATCCATTTTATAGTTTATTAGTGACTTGGTGTTGGCACAAAATCTGAGAATCCTTCATTAATATTCTCACCTAAAGGCCAAACAATAATTTATTTTACGGTGTAAACAAAAATCCAGAGTGCAGGGCCCCATTGTTTGTAAATGTAACCTCTGCCCTGGATTTTTGTTTCACTGTCCAATAATTTTAAATTTTGCCTATAAGTAGATTTTCAAAAATCCAAGAAAAACATGATTTGTTTGGATTATATGCAACAAAATCAAAGATTTTAGTCAAATTCTTTATCGAGGATTCAAATGGCTTTGTGCAATGTAACAAAAGTTCCAAGTCACATGGTGTTAAATGTTATCTCAAAGAAACAATTGTGGAATAGTGTCCCCATTGGAATATTTATCATCCAAATTTTATGAGTTGGAGTTTGGCCCCCTCCTCTTGCCGAATGTGGGTACGACGTTAACGAATCTGCGGTTGTAGAGCATGCGACGCTTGGCGCGGCCGGTCCTCTTCTTCTTTTTCTCTTGTGCCTCAACCTGCGGAAACAAGACAATATGCATGATCAGTGGTTTTGTTCAAAATTGAAAATATTCAGGTTTACATGTATCAGTGTACAAAATTCTAACAGCATGAACATGTGCATCAGGCACTGTCTTTTGAGGCGTAGTGTGAGTGATTACTTGCCATCACTCTCCTGAAATGAAGCTGAGGAGAGCTATTTATCACTCACCCACCATTGGCATAAACAATTGCAAGGCAGAATATGAATGATACAATTCCTTGCAAATTATGTTAAATCACTCTCCCACAGCTCACCTAAAATCTGGAGAGTGATTTGCAGCTCGCCTGGCATTTTTCAAAAGACAGTCCCTGTGTTCATGTAACCTCAAAAAGTAACTTGCACAATATGATTTTCCCATGTACATCAAAACATTCATCAAAACAAATGTACTGCTGTGTGATGATGTCATTGGATTGACTAATAGCTTGGTCACAATAATCGTACAAACAGCTTACGAGCAGTGTTTAGTCCATCTAATAGGACCACGCGATGCCCTCGCTTTACTCGCTGCTCACTTTAGTCACTGCTCGTGGTCCTTTTTGGTTTTGCTCTGTAACTCAGCAACGAATAATTAAATCCATATAGAAATATACACTTCTAGAAGTGAATTTGCATACTGAACACGCTGGTCAGGTCATTTTTGGACCAAAGTGTGAAATTTTGGCCCTAAGTTCCAAAAAAAGGTCCAAAAATCATGTTTTTGGCCCCAAAATTTGCTGGAAAGCTAACCAACACTTTGCTTTGGTAAAATGTTGAACTGTTTTACTTTGTAGAATCTAAACAGAAATATCTAGGAACGCTTTTTTCAATTTTTTGATTTTTTCTTCATATTTGAAATATTGACAAAAATAGGTCAAATCCCACTGCTTACAACAAAATGTGTGGCAGCAGTGGGATTTTTGACATTTTTGGACCAATTTTTGACAATATCTCGAAAACTAAGAAAAAGAATCAAAAATTTGAAGAAGCGTTCCTAGATTTTGCTTTCTAGATTCTAAAAAGTAAAATTGTTTTGAAATTTCAACAAAGCAAAATTTAGTTAGCTTTCCCGTAAAATTTTGGGCCAAAAAACATGATTTTTGGACCTAGGGCCAAAATGACACATTGTGGTCCAAAAATGACCTCACCATCATGTTCAGTATGCAAATCTGCTTCTAGAAATTTATACTTTTGTTTGGATTTAATCATCCGTTGCTGAGTTAAAGAGCATAAAAAATTTCAGAAAACGAAGGGTTGACAGGGCCCTTAAATGGACTAAACACTGCTCGTAAGCTGTTTGTACGATTATCAAGCTCTAACACATGAGATTTCCACTGCCGCAGATTCTGCCAGAGATACATTAGCAACATCGGCGATATCCGTGTGGGTAACTGCTGAACATTTTATAAATGAGCAGTGTACACTGCATCTTGTCTGCAAATGTAACTGGCTTCGATGTTTATTTTTCAAATTTGTTTTGATCGATAGGTTCATTTTTGTGTGAAATGAAAATGTCACATGTTAATCTCATACATGAACCAATGTTTGTGATAATTTAAAAACCAGTCGATTGTATGTACCGTATTCATTCCAATAACCGCCCTAGGCCCTTAACAAATTCATTTTGCATGGGCCCTTCTTTTTGAAACTGATCTAAGGATAAATTCTGAGTAAACACAACCATTTTCAAAGCAAGAAATTGCCCTTAATACCACAAAACATCAACAAAATGAACATATATTTTGTTGGAGTTTTATCGCCTCAAATGCATGGTAAGAACTCTCTGAGTGCAACTTATTGGTACAAAGTTTCACCCAGGAAAATTTGGTGGGCGCTTATTGGGGTGTGGTTATTGGAATGAATACGGTAACAACGCAAGGACGACTGTAACAGTAAACGCATGGTTTTTTTTTGTGGTTATGAGACTTGAACAATTGCAACACCCCTCCAGGGCAGAAATGAATGATATGACGTCATACCCGGTCAAAAGGGAATCCCAATGAGATAGGTAAACAAACGAAACAAGTACAAATTTAATGCAGTTTTGGTCTTATGTTCTTGCAATTTTTGTAATCTTAAAGGTGCAATTCATGATTTTGATGTGGCCTGTTTTCTAGCTAAATAAAAAGAAGAGTACAACATAAATATACTCTGAAAATTTCACTTGATTCCGACCTTCCGTTTCCAAGTTACAAGCTTTTCAGCATTTTGAACATCCCCATAGACTACTGTGTTGTAATTACTGTCGGGGCCCCGACAATAATTAGAAAATGACACATTTTCTCGATTTTCTCAAAAATGCAAGCACGTATGAAAGAATGGTTTGGGGATCGTAACATATACCAGTTGAGGTTTCTTATAAGCCAAAAAACTCAAGTTTGATAGAGGTGACCTTGAGGGTGAAAAGTGAATCATGAATTGCCCCTTTAAGGTTGAAACAAACAAAATAAAATTCGCATTTTTGACTTTTATGAAGGTTTAGATCAAAATTGTTCCTGATATCTGGTAAGGTAAAGGTATTTTTTTATAAGATGCAAAGTGTAAATAACATACAAATAAAATTTCAAAAATGTGTCCAATGCCCCTTTAACTATATCAACACACCAGAGTTTTGCATAATAAAAACACAAATTAAAGAAAAAAGATTGACCTATTGACCCTCATTTTTTCATGAAGGGCAAAGAAACAATTTTGTAGCATTCAAACACAGAGTTGTAACACAATAAGGTTCAAATGTCCTGAAATATGTAAAATATTCATTAAAATAGAAAAAATCCTTTTCTTTTGTACACGGTAGAATTTCCTAAAAATGCAAATATTTTTGTTAAATTTCCTGAAAAGTTACATCCATACAAACATTTTCTCAGTAAGCAATTTCCTTTTTACCTTTGGTGTTTGTCCCTTGACTTTACCAGCACGAGCTAAAGATCCGTGGACTTTACCTGGTGGGAAAAGAGAAACAGACGTGAATTTTAGATGCTGGTATTTCAAACAAGGCTATTAAAACATTTAAATTAGTTTTTCATATCCAATGCAAAATTGAATTTCTTTCAATTCATGATCTTGACATGAAGAATACATGTAAATACACATTTATATATATGGGGAAGCGGGTTAGTGTAGCGGTATTTCCCTTGCTTTGCACCAATGAGGTCCCGGGTTCCGAGTCCCGCGCTCGGCGCTTTATGTGCATTTGGTTTTCAGTCCATGCTCGCTTCTGCAGGTTTTTCTCCGGGTCCTCCGTTTTTCCTCCTGCACTAAAACTGAATATTAAAGAAAGATCTAGGACCCAAATGGAAATAAGCTTCATTAGAGGCTTTCTTGGGTTATCCTTAGCTATCAGCCTCAAGAATTCTTTCTTTCTTTAAATATATCGCCAGACTCTGAAAGAACCATCAACCTCCCAACAAGTGCCTAACTATTGCTACAGTAAACAATTCCAGTACATACCTCACGACCCAGCAATATGTCTTCATGAATCTCAGGGGCGAAGGAAGGATCCGACGTACATAAAGCAAAACCTGGTGAGCAACAAGGATGAATCGAGTGACTTACCTCCCAAAAGGCGCCCAACTACCTCTACAGTAGCCAGATCTGGTACCTCACGACTCAGCAATGTGTCTTCATTCTCAAGGGGGGATCCGGCATACAGCAAGACCTGGTCTGCAACAGGGATGCCCTCCACGGTGCTGATCAGGCATTTCAATTGGTCAGCTGTCTCTGATCCAGACACCTCAAGGGTGTGGGTTTCTTGGCCGCGTACAAAAATCTGCATGTTGAATCTGAAAAATAAAAAATTATACAACAATTCATAGAGTGGAACTTCGTTCCGTTAACCCAATATCTGTTATTTTTTTTTTTTTTGAGAAAGGCTTATACGACGGGAACTCATAACAATTGGTAGATTTTAGCGGGTTTGCCGTTGGTTAGAACTGTCAAATTTTTGTCAGTTTTTGGTTGATATTTTTTTTAAGGTATGGATTAGATGATCAAGTACCTCTAACCAACATTAAAGGTCATTTGAGGTCAAGGGTTATTGTGCAATTAAGCGACACTAGTGGTTTGAGAACCGCCTAGTTTGATAATGATTCTCACACTGAAGGACCCCTTTTTAGACTGAAATCCTGCACTGCCCCTTGATTTGTCACTGAGGTCTGCACATGCCCTGCCAGTCACTTTTGAATTTGAGCGCCCCCGGGCTCTGAGGAGGGAGGACTATGTTTTAGAGAAATCTCAAATTTAGATGAAAATGTTAGCCAAAATATTCCAGTATCAGTGGATCCTTACTAGGAAATTTGGTACTTGGATGGGTCTATACATTTTCAAAAATTTACACCAAATTCGGGAATCTCATAAAAATTTGGAAAATTTAGCACAAAGTGTTGTAAAATATTTACATAAATGTACACTTTTGACACCAAATATCATGGGCTCTTTGGACAAAGGCCGAGGCTATTCGCATAACAGTTATGCGAACAAGGCAAAAATTTCTGTTATTCACATAACGGTTATGCGAACAAGGCAAAGATTTCTATTATTCGCTTATAACGGTTATGCGAACAAGGCAAAAAATCTTGTTATTCGCATAACGGTTATGCGAATAAAGCAAAAATTCCTGTTATTCGCATAACGGTTATGCAAACAAGGGAAATATTCCTGTTATTCGCATAACGGCGATCAAACCATGGGATGGGATATATGTCAGTGAAATTTATTATATGTGACATTTTAGTTACCTTGAGGGTGAAAAGGGGATCATGAATTGAATAGATTTGTGACGATTTTTGCATTTTTCTCAATTAATTAATAGGCTTAATTAGCACAATGGTTATGAAAGTTATGTGGCCATATTACATTTAAGGCAAAAGATCTAATTAGTGTACTAAAATGTCAGTGACTCACTCAAGTGGTTCACCCGGGTGGTTCAATGTTTTCTGATGAAAAATGGGTAACCACTAAATCATAAATGTTAAATCTCATGTTCTGAGTCACTGAAATTTCAGTGTAGCATTTGGATCCCTTGGCCTTGCCCCTATTTTATTTTTTACAAAAGTGTTCTTTGATAAAATGGGAAAAGTCTTTAAAAGTAAGGCTCCGGCCCGGGGTAGCCATACTCCTAAAAGGAGCCATTAAACACAATATCGAAACATGATTTAAAAAAAAAATCCTTTGAAACTATCAGCAGCAATGATTTTTTCCCGTTATGCGAATAACAGAAATATTTTCCTTGTTCGCATAACCGTTATGCGAATAGCCAGTGCCTTGGACAAATGCCCTTTTCTCAAAAGTTTGAGTCTTGGTATTTCTGCTTAATTTGTTCAGCAGCACTTCCCTACCCAAGCTAATCTGAGCCCCCCCTGCCCTGCCTAAAGAAGGTTCATTTCAATAATTCAATCATATCATGTCAATTTTGTATTTTGAATTTGATGCCACTTTTCACCTTTATTTTTTAAGAAAGGTAATACCAATCATTTTCATCTAAAAGTGATGATTTCCCCCAAATCAAGCACATATGATATCACAAAGTCAAAATTCCCAAAAAAATATGTTGTGAATTGTTTTCATGTAGCAACTAGCTGTCTAGCATCTAAAAATTAGTAAAATGAGGAGTTTGGCCGGTGTATCTTTCATTTCCAATACTAATAGGTTAGAAGATGCCACTTTTTGTGTGAGAGCGCCACTTTTCATATTTCGACCATTTCCCATGTTAAAGTACATTGTATAGGAATTGACAAGTGTGGCACATGTGGCCACCTTACCGGCATTGACCGGACTGAATACCGATCAACATAATCAATTAATTAACATGTTTAACATGACATTTACTCCACCATACTGACCAACTTACAATTCACCTGAGACAAAAAAGTTCTTCAGTATCACATGTACTCGTTCACTTCAAACAATTTCTCAAGAATGCTCATAATTCATAAATATTGTGAAATAAAACTCCGATTTCTTACCTCGCGTTGTGCAAGTTCACGTTGTCGATGGACGAAAGGACATTTTATTACCAGAAACACTCAATAATGCCCTAAACAAGTTACAAAGGAATTTTTTCACCCATATTACAAATTAAAATGTTAAAATATTGTATAAACTAAATATTTATTCTTTAGTTTTTAGAAAATTTAAACAATGCAAATATTTTCATTTTAAAAATACTAATTTAGACTTGTATTATTAAACACTAGAAATACGCCCTCTATCAATTTTGTGCAACATTAATCTCGTTTACAACAAAAATGTTTTTCAGCAACCTCATCCAATACACATGCGTTAACTTTTGAGCATCTTGATCGGGTGAAGAGTTTGAACTTAGCCAAATCCAACATGGCAGCCTCCATGGCATGCAGATTTTGCATTTCTCGCCTCGGTTTAGCCCGTGTAAAGCCTATTAGAAGTATTTCCTACAACAAGCTTCTTTGTCTTTCCCATAATCAGGTATTTTTCCTCAATTCTAAGTAGTAGGACCATGGAGGCGGGCATGGAGGTTAGTAGGACTTGCTCGAAAAACCCGAACGACTCACTGCGATGAATTATCTTGTTCGGCGCTCGGGCGCGGAGCTATACAAATTCAGTTGATAAATTTACGTCATTTTGCTCAATGACGCATTTTGTTGAGCTTGGTTTCATGTTTTTTGCTGATAGCAAAATAATTTCATATGTCATGAAGCAGATGGAGCGCTATAAAATTGGGCACCATAGATCGACGGTTGTTGACACTGCGCGATCACCAAAGAACGTGTAGGTAGAGGCCAAAAACATCATCCAGATTTCATGTTTAATGGAAATGAATGAGAATTTCAAATTGTAAGTTTGTGTTTCCTCACTAAAATTAAATCATCGAGTCTATTTTTGTGGATTTATTTTAAACGAAGGTAGCCGTAACATGCGTTT
Organism: Ophiothrix spiculata; assembly: GCA_000969725.1. NCBI lineage: Eukaryota > Metazoa > Echinodermata > Ophiuroidea > Amphilepidida > Ophiotrichidae > Ophiothrix > Ophiothrix spiculata. Next base: position 160,738 of record JXSR01S041890.1, on the reverse strand, counting down.
CAAAATCATGAACGCTGGCTCCATTGGAAATACGTTGTTGCAAGGTTGCCGAATTCACTCAGCGTAAGTGCCTCATATAGAATATGAGGCACGAGTTGAGTGCAAGGTAGGACCAGCAGTAGTAGTAGTAGTATAAAGGAGTTCCCGCCTATTATTTCAGGCGCACCGCCCATAAAGAGCGTAAAATTAAAGAGTACACGATAAACGAGTTTCACGCGAAATACACATGACGCAATAACGAAAATCACGACGAAAAGGTTCAACATAAACACGATGATAAAATGATGTTTCGGTACACAGTCAAGTCTATAAATCCATCGACAAAAGATGATGTAATACACAAAATATCCTGACAAACTAAGATAAGTTCCACGAGTGCAGACTCACGAAATGGTGCAGTATAAAAACGAATCGATTGCCATGATCACAGCCATATCCGGGAACGGTGTGGTAATGGATTGGATCGATTTCAGTGCAATTCAAGACATATAAATGACTTGGACACAATTCACAAGCAAATAATTGCTTGGCAGAACAAATAATCAATCAAAAACGATGTTCACAAGATGGATGCCAGTATATTTACAGATGAATAGGAACTTCAAGTTAAACATGTAAAACGACAAATGGCTATCAGGCTTGATGGCTATGTAACACTGCTTGTCACTTTTTCCAGCGAGAATTGGTGACATTTTATACACCTTTTTAGTCCTTTTGGAGCAAGATAAGGTGGCTGATAAAAACATTTATCACTTGTACAGACAACAACAGCTGGTTCACCGTCCAATTCTGAATTAAAGTTTCCACATTGTGTTTCCTGGACCAGTTTTGTCTGGACAATGATTTCTTGTGGTGCCGGGGATGATGCGATGTTTTCTCGAGTACCACAAGTTTCCGGGCAATTTTCCATACCATTGCTCGGTGTTTCATCAACTTGGGATATTGACTTACAGTTCTCAGTCACTACCGGGGGTTTATCCTGAGAAAAGGAGATTTTCTCGGGTTTATCCAATGTAGTTTCAGAGTCAGACACACATTTTTCAACAAATTGTGAGACTGGTTCACTAGCACACCTTTTTTGTGCAAGCCATTTCTCACGTCGTTGCTTGTCCCTTCTCCGAGTTGATGGCGATTTCTTTCTTCTTTTCTTTTGTAAATCGGTAGCACTGGTTGGTAAAATACCAGGTTTATACACAGGTTTTTCACAATCCACTTGCTTTAATCGTGGTACACAATTCACACAATTGGCCGACTTGTCACCTGACCCAGTGGCGGGAAATGCTGGCGATTTGAAATTCCATTGGATGTCAAGGTATATTTTCCCACTGGTTCGTTTTAATGTCCAAGTAGGTTCAATATCATGAATCTCAGCATCGAGGGCAACTATAACTCCAGATAGTTGCTTTCCGAATCCAGGAAACATGGCTGAATTTTCCATATTTCCTGGCGGTTGATTTGGTTCTCAACGGGAGCTCATCGGCACACACGTCCACTCGCCATCGAGTCACTATATTATTAGTTCCAATAATTGTAACTCAGGACCAAGTGTCCAGAGTTACAAGGAATATGTGGAGTTACATTGCC
>JXSR01S041890.1:119285-135549 GCA_000969725.1 Ophiothrix spiculata | reverse complement strand
GTCCGATTACAAAGGTGGAAGGCGGAGGCATCGTGATCGACACTCTGTGTCGAGAACCGCGTATTCTAGTTCTCTCTAGAACAGCATGCAATTCCACCAATTGAGAACAATTATTTTAAAACAAAACATTCGGAAATTTCGTGAAAATAAAGACTTTCCTTTACTTTTTGACAGGGAATTTTTCAACTGAACACATTTCCTGAACAAATTTCATGAAAAATGTCATGCCATGTCACGAGGGATTTCAATGATTTGAATTTAGCAATATTTTTTTTACGTGTATCAAAAACGGACTGGCAACATTTGTTTACAAACAGTAGTTTTATTGACACGATCAGCAGCAGGGGAGGCCTTGTTGGATTACAAACCAGTCTGGTCTGGTCTAAAGAAAAACATTGAACCAGAACATAAAGCTTGGTAGCTGTGAAAGTGTCGTGGTAAGTATATTCTAATTCTCGTATTATTTGTTACTCATTTTATCAGTGAATATGATGTTCTAATGTAACCAATTTTTAATCAGCTGTTACTACTATTACTAGTGTTAGTTCATGATTAAGCTTAATTAGCCTAGTTTAAGGCTGGGGTAGACCTTCAACTAGCATGAACTGTTTTTGTACTCTAAAGGTCCGTTCATAGTACGCCGCACTGCAGTGCAGTGCGTTGTTTTACTGCACTGCACAGTTTACTGCAGTGCGGCGTCGCAATAAAGTTAAATATGTTTTAACTTGAAATGCGTCAACGTGCGGCAAGGTGCAGCAAATAATGATCGATATATCGGTAAAATTTGCCGCACTGCATAAAGTTGCGGCGTACTATGAACAGACCTTAACTCTCAAACTAATTACATAAACCATATAAAAGTATACATTTTTAGAAGCGTATTTTTACCCTGAACATGATGATGATATCAATTTTTGACCAAAAATGTCAATTTTGGCAAAAAATGCCAAAAAACGTATTTTTTGCCCCAAAATTTCTGGAAAGCCGAACTAAAATTTGCATTTGTGAAATTTTGAACTTTTTTGCTTTTTGGAATTTAGAAACAAATGTCTAGGAACAGTTTCTCAAATTTTTGATTTTTATCTTATTTTTTGAAAAAATGCCAAAAATAGGCCAAAAATTGTCATTTTGGTGGCAGCGGTGGGATTTATTGCATTTTTAGACCTATTTTGGTCATTTTGCAAAGTTATGAAGGTTTTGTATCGCTATTTTAACAAATTTTGGTGAACGCAGGTCAGGGGATAATTCTTTTACTTTCTTTATTTTCGATTAGCAAGGTCACAATTAGGCTTATTTTATTCAAAAACTGACACCAAATGAGCAGGTACGTCACTTTCATATTTGAGTGCCCCCCCCCCCCCCTCCCCCCACCCCACTTGATTGGACTAAGCAGGATACTTGTTCCGGGTCCGTTCCTTAATTTTCCTATCCATTCCGGATCCGTTCATTTATTTTCCAATTCAATCCGGACCCGTTCCTCTATTTCACAATTCAATCCAGACCCGTTCCTCTATTTTCCCATCCATTTCGATACGTTTCACCCGTTTCGATTCGTTTCACCCGTTTCGACCCGTTACATCTTTTACAGATACCCAAAGAAGAATCCTTGTATTTCCCAACGATAAAATCGTCAAAATTCCAGGATTTGTTTTCCATTTTATAATCCGTAAAAAATGGTTAAGATTTGATTTGAGGTTCAGTTTTAAAGGTTAAATCCTGCCCGCGAACTTCTTTTATTTGGCCCTTTGATCACCTCTGGAGTACAAAAAGTATAGGAAAAGCATTGAAAAAGTCTTAATTTGGCCCTCAGAGATGTATTTTTGAACTGGCGTTTGTCCTTAATGGCCTGCCAACAAATTTAATTTAGAACCCCTGGGTTAGATTTAGGGTTAGCAATAGGTTAGAAATTATGAGCAAATAGGGTTTTGGTAAATTCAGGGTTTGAGTTACCGAAATATTACAAGTCATTGTAAAGGTGTCGGGGGAAAAAACAAGGATTCTTCTCGTTGCCAATGCAGTGCACTAGAAGAGAAACAGATTGAGCCCCCTTGGCCTACAATAGGGAAGTGCATGCATTCATTCAACATCAATGGCTTTAAAGGGACTAGCCTAGATTCCACTTAGTATTAACAACTTATGGAAATGCTCTAAATAAAGCTTAAAAGTGTAGTAATATCCAAAAAAGTACAACAATTTACACAGAAATGGCTCAAATTGAGAGATAACTAATTCGCAATATAGGCCTATCATTGTTTGATGGTAGTGTGACTATCTTGTGTTTTCTGAATCCTAAATTTGTTCCTCAGATCTGGATTTACCTGATGAAAAATCAAACAAAGCTCTTATGTAGGTAAAAAATTAGTGGGAAGAATCTAGGCCAGTCCCTTTCAATTTTGTGGCAGCGGTGGGATTGTAATATAGGATCCTTATCTAACGTAAAATAGTTTATACATTACAAAACCAGCATTTAACCAGATGATTTGTCTCAAAAAAACAAAATGCGTCCTTAAAAATAATGAATTGACACCAAAACCTTGAAATAGGTTGGTAAGGGTCTTTTTTTTTTTTGGGGGGGGGGGGGGTGCTGGTAACCCCTCAAATGGTCTTTCACAATTAATTCTGAGTTTCCTTTTGCAAGCTGAAAAAATAGGACGAGGTGACTTTCAAGTATTAATTATCTATTAATTTCTTTATTTTGAGAAATGTGATCGCAACATATTATCATGTCTTGACCATGAGGGTTTGATTTAATTATTTTACCACATTGTTGATTTTTGCTACATGTATATGTGAAAGTGAAGGTATGATCATTTGTTTTTGATCATCATGATTGATATGATAGAAGTCGGAATGTAGCAAATAAAAGTGACTGAAGCTAATTTTGAAAAAGAAAATAATAAATAAAGGTAAAATAATTAAATATTTTGCAATTTTCAATTCTGGACACGGGTGGTAACAGGAAATTCGGAATTAATTGTGAACGGCCTAACGCCTGGGTTATAATAGAGATCCAATGACTTGTCCAAGAACACAACTCTTTGGCCGTAGCAGGGATTGAACTCACGACCTACATTATGAGTTCTGATGTGCTGTTCCGTTTAACCACATGAGCTCCCTACAGCTTATAAAGTTTTTCCTCTCATAATCCCAAACATCGCCATTTTATAGGCCACTACTATTCCCAGAAAAGGTCAAACTTGTTTTGGCAAAGACCAGTCATGCACTATCACAGGACTTTCCATGTATTTTTATCATGTTTATCTTTTCCAATTTTGTTTGTTTATTATCAGATCCTCCAGTGTTTTTCAGGCCAATAGTCGTGATATCCTCAGAACAAGATGGTTGACAGCATTTACAGAACACGGTCACTTGGTGTTGCAGCTCAGGGTATACCAGATCAATATGCAGATGGCAAAGCAGCAAAGGTAATTGAGTACGCTATCACCAGGGGGGGGGGGATGGTCACTTATCTTTGGCTGATTGCATTATATATCACTTGGTGTACCCGGCCAGGGTATACTTGCTCGAGAAACACAAGCCAAAAAACTTGGCTTGAGGCAAGCTGTGTAGTACAGCCTATCACATAACAGCCATTTGTGCATAAATTGAAAAATACAAATGGTGCTTGAAAAAACAGAAATGTTTTATTCCATATTCATGAAAGAAACCATTTGGAATTAGATTTATGAAAATCGCACTGTTCAGATCAGAGAAATCAAATGATATGCTTTGTTTGTTTACATGGTTACCATTTGTAAACATATCTTCAAACATCATTTTTGTGTGACTAACAGCTTCGGGAAGTGTTTATAATCGGTAAATTTATTATAAATATCCTTTGTCATGTTTGTGGAGTGTTGTAGTTTGTATCTGATAAAATATGATCATTTTTTTGGATATTGGGTATGTGCAATTATGCGACAGGTTTGATTACAGAGCTTGCTTCTGGCTGTGGTACCAATACCACAGCCAGATATTTCGGGTAAGGGTATACCAAAACAATATGCAGACAGCAAAGCAGCCAAGGTAATTGAGAGGGGGGGGGTGGCTTTTTGCAAAAGGTGGTTACATCAAATTTACCTCCAGTACTTGTATGTCATACTAGCACAAAGAACAACATTGTAAAATCACCAAGTAGAGTGTCGTTTACAGATTTCTTACCAGCTGTTAGCAAGAAAAACAGGGTCATTGATATTTCATAGCATTTGGACCAGCACATTTGTAAAATCAAAGAAATAGTCATTGTCGTCTTTGGTTAATTGTTTCTCCTGAATCATTCGCTATTGAACTTAGTTAAGAGATCGGACTTTGAAGTCCAGAATAAAAGAAGAGCAATTTTTGTCCTTGAAAGTCTGGATATTTTGACATTTCATATTTGTTTCCTGGATTAAGGCAAATAAACAAACTATAGTTTCTCGTCCGAATTTTTTGAAAAAGGTACCCTGTAAATAAAGGAATCCTCTTTTTAATGGATATTTAAGAGTTGAAATATGGGAAATCCCGCTAAATTTGGAACAGCTATGCATAAGAAAACATTTCAAGATCGATCATGAAGTGTAGATTGTGAAATAACTCAGATTTTCTGTGAAATTTCAAGGGGGAAAAGAAAATTTGAAAAAAGAACAAAAATCTTTTTTTGATGCTGCAGCCAAAACGGATGCGCACGAAGACAAGAAACTATCATATTTTGTTTACCCGGCTTAAGCACCATTATGAATAAGTTTAAAGGTATTCAAACTTGAAAAGTAATGATTACATTGTAGTTGTTAATAATAATAAAAAACATAGACTCAATCACAAGATGATAAGGATTGGTATTTTACAATATCAGTTCGGCAGAACTCACAATTCGGATACGTATCTGAATTTGGATACCCACATATATTTTGTATCCAAATTGTGATACCCGTATCAGAATTAGGATATGGAGGGGAATCTGAATTCTGATATGCCTGTCATGGCGTAGGAAACAAATCGATAGCGCAAGCTGGCAAGAACATGTAGAACATCTTTCTTGCATTTATGATAAATGTATCTGTGGAATTGTCATTTCCATCTGTGCAATTCCAGCGGGACAGCTTCTTAACATGTCCTGATAGCTTCTTATCACAGAAGGCAAAATAATTTGGCCAAAACTTTCTTAGAATTTAGATGACAAATGATGACAATGTTATTGACTTTTATACATACCGGTATGGTGTGCGGCGAAGCTGAATATTAATTTCAGCTGATATCCTGTTTCAGCTGTTTTTAATCCAAATTCAGATACGGGTATCAGAATTTTGATACGGGGTATCCAAATTCAGATACGTATCCGAATTGTGAGTTCCGCCCATAGATTTAAAGCGGAGATACCAGACATGTCCGCCATTTTTATCCGGCATGGAGACAAAATTGGGGGTATTCGGGTTTGACCGACAGCTTGCCGATGAGGCATAGCACCGTGTCATAATGCGCGAATATTGAAACATGCACACACGCTTTGCGTGCAGGTTGGCGTATCATTCGCGTAAATTATTATTTGCGCAGGTTGTCTCTACGCATAACCAAGTCTCAGCTCTCGGAGTTGATTTTGCCGGGAACCGAGTGGACCCGAATACCCCCAATTTGAGCTCCATGGCTGACGACGCCATTACACGGGCTGGTATACAAAGTCTGGTATCTCCCCTTTAAATCTATGGTTCCGCCGAACTGATATGATATTGAAAGTTTGAAATCTTTTATGATTTGACATCTTTGTATTGCCAGGTTTGGGAGTATTACATCGGGAGTCGCCGAGACCGTACCGATGTTTATCGTGAATGGTTGACGAGTTTACTTCGTAAAAATGGATGTAAAAGTGTGCTGGATGTGGCTTGTGGGACAGGGTAAGATGATAAGAAGAGATTATACTATGTGTGTATCCCATCATGCATTGCTTCCTATGGGATTGTTTGTATTGGAATTGTATGAGTAGTTTAAGTGATGAGTTTATTAATTAAATTAATGAGTTTAATTAATGTTAATTATTCAATTCATCAGGGATGTGAGAGTTCCTCTTTTCAGCTGATTTCCTCGTTTTTGAAAATGTTTATGTGCTAAAATTTTAGCTTTTTCATTCATTTTCAGCCCATTTTTGACCTTTTACCCCAACTTAACGAAGCTTTTCCTCGGTTTTGTCAAATGGCCTCTCACACCCCTGATTCATACACTCTGCGTGCCACCTAACCAATCAGAACGCAAGAATATAAAGTATATGGAGTGCAGTGGATCTTCACAATGCACTGCGCTTGTTGCGTTCCCGTTTGCGTGGCGGGCGTTTAGTGCATATGAATGTTTCATTATTTTTGTCGGGTGATTATTTATTTAGTTTAGATTAGTTTTGCAAATTTGCATTCCATTATACTCCTATAATGAGACAAAATCAATGCACTTGCTGTAAATTTTGATTGCTGTCCAATGCACTCGGCCCCTATGGGCCTCGTGAATCGAACGCATCAAAATTGACCGCACGTGCATTGATTTTGTCTCATTTCACTCGCGTATGAAATGCGCATTTATTAACCTATAATCATTACATGGGCATATTCCATCCTAACTACTCACTTAATTTCCTTACAAACATAAGACATAAGACATAAGAATTTATTTCTTCCACACATGCAAATTTACAGTAACAACAGATTAAAAAGTAGTACAATCAACTGTATATTCAACATCGTGGAGGAGGACTGGGAAATAAGCATTAAGCCTGTCGGGTCCCAGACTCCAAATATCTAAATAAATTACACATGATAATTTTACTAGAAATTATAAATTCCGCATCCTGTCCTCTCATCCCACAATGCGATGGCCACAGAGTCAAAAGAAAGGACAGAATGTTTCAAAATAATTATTTCATTGTGATCATTATCCCATAGGAAGCAATGTATTATAGGAAGCACACCATTAATTCTTCTCTTGAGTAAGATAACGGTATCCATTGTACTTCTTGGTCAGCTTACTTTGAAGAAAGTGATCAGTAACACTTTATATTAAAATGTAAGGTGACAAAACCCATCATCAATTCATCATTTAGATTTTTTTGATAATTTAGCCAATTTCCAGCCTTGTCTTTTGATAATTAATGCCCAAACAGACCTCTTAACCACTTCAGTGCGCATCCCGTATATATGCGGATGGAGATTTTGCTACTCTGTGCTGATCCCGTGTATATACAGGATGACATCCTGCAGTTGTCCCAAATATCATAACATTGGCAAATCCCATCCGAGACTGTTTGCGCTATCATACTTTTGTGCCCAAAGCTTAATTCATTCCATAAAACATCAATTTAAGCAGTTAGTTAGGATTACATGTGTACACACCTCAGCACAGCATTGTACATGTTGATAGACTCATCAGGTATACACTGTATGCAGCGCCCCAAGAAAGAGCATTCGCACAGGGGACCAACGGCTTAACGTGACTATCCGAACCACGGAGCAATTAGAGTTTCTTGCCCAAGGAAACAAGGAGACGTAAACCGCCTGGCCCGGGGCTCTAACACACAACCTCTGTATTACGAGACCCGTGCTCTAACCGCTCGGCCACGCTATGGGATGATAGCATCCAAGTGGTTAAACTTTGTCAAAATTGGTCAAATTGGTATAAGCTCAAAATCCACCTGTTCACATAACTTTGTAGAGACATATCAAAAGAAGAAACAATTTTTTTCTCAGATCCATGTATGAATAAATTGGAAAAGTTTTGTGACTCTTAATTATCGTGCAATCATTATGTCATACTACTTATCACTATCATTGTTTACAATCCCAGATTGCAAATAATCATATCAGATACAATAATGATAACATGAAGTCATGTTCTATACTGTGTACATTTTGTAAACATATGATGCTTTAATTCTTTCATTCATACATGGAGACTATTATAGATCTGAAGTCATTATTATCTTTACTTTTTGTTTATCCTCACAATATTACGTCATTGTACAAGTATTAAAGGATACTATCCTAGAATCCACCTAGAATTAACTTAAATGGAAATGCCCTAACTAAAGCTTAAAAGTATAATAAAATCCAAAAATGTGCAAAACTTTACACACAAATGGCTCAAATTGAGAGAGAATTAATTTGCAATATATCTTTCTTTGATGGTAGTGTGACTATCCTGTGTTTCCTAAATCCTAAATTTGTACCTCAGATGGATTTATCAGGTAAAAGATGAAACAAAGCTCCTGGAGATAATTTGATACATATTAAAAGAGAATCAATTTCATCAACAATTATTTGTTTGGCCATCACAGGTGTAGAAACAAGATCTTATTAAGTTTTCAAACTAGAAACACTGTTTTCACACCACTTTTTTACGCCGGCGTAAAAAATTAAAATCACGAATTGCAATTGCAATTTTCTCCAATATTCCCCAAGATCATGGAAAACTACTTTGTAGGTTATATTACTATAAACATGTGCTATCAATTCAAGTAAAAAATATGTTTGTAAAAAATTAGTGGGAAAAATCTAGGCCAGTCCCTTTATGCTCGCAAGGGCATTGCCCCAATTAGTTTATATTGAGACCATAAGCCTACTATTTTAGAGAGGCCTGAGGCTTAGTGAAAATAGTAGGCATATGTTCTCAAGGTACTGTATGAGTGGTATATTTTGCGCTACATTTATTTTCACGCTTTTTGCGCTCAGCCCATCTTGCGTGAAAATTAATACAACGAGCGCAAATCCTGATTTAGGGTGTGAATAGGGGAAAAAGGGTATATTTTGGCTTCAGAATCCTCTACCCTTTAGAGGGTGTTTTGAAAAACTGTCGTCACGCTATGCCTGCAACATTATACTTGAGTTAATACCATGTTAATTGTAAACAGTAAGGTCATATGGTGCAAGTAACTATGGCGCAAGCACCTCTTTGCTTAAATTGGATGAATTGGCACGAGCCCCAAAACCTTAAGAGGGAACACTAATTGTAAATAAGGCCTAATTTTTTTTTTTTGATTGGCGTAACGCGAACGACCCTATTTTTACTGCCGACCCTAAATAATTTTATTTTTTTGAGCATGATAAAAGACCTCCAAATTCCAAATTTGATGGGAATCGATTCATTTTGGCCCCGAGATATGGCTTGCAGGACATTCAAAATGACAAATAAAAGATGTGTTATAGAAAAAGTGAAGATGTTTTTGTATATGTGTCGTATATTTTTTGTTCTTGTATGTGAAATATAGACTTAGAAAATATTTTTTTTTTTTTTAAATCTGACCTACCTAGCTACCTTATTTTTTTCTAGGTTACGCCAATCAAACAATTTTTTTAGGCCTAAGCCATGCAGGAAAGCCAAATGAATGATAAACAAATATATTTCAAATCTTTTGTCATTTTAACCTTCCTGGGATAACCTACATAGAAAAGACCAAAGTTGGATCTGCTATTTAAACATACATGTATGCAGTACCAGTAGTTATAAATATATAATAATATTTGATGATCGACAACATTTGAATGAAGATAAACGTAACAACTGGTCAGAAGTACTTCTTAATCTATGACTGAAATCCAAGTTGAGTATATCAAAGCAGTTTGAACCAGAATGATTTATTTGTACCCAGGGGGTACTTGCATTGACAAGATATACATATACAGTGGAACCTCGTTAACACAAAAATCCTGATAACACAAAATGGTTGTTGGTCCCAAGTGTGAATTTTCTATGTGAATTAGTTGGATAACACAAAATCCTGATAATACAAACTAAAATCGTTGTCCCAGGTGATTTTGTGTTAACGAGGTTCCACTCTATGTGCCTGCCTTTGGGATGGTTTTTCACAGTTTTGGTATAGCGATGGGGTGGTTTTCGTCGCAGACGAATGCACCTAGTTTTTATAAATTGGGTGTATTTTGAGAAATTTGAATACATTTAGATGTTTGTTTGTCAAAATACTGATGGGTGGGTTTTTGAGTCAAAATAGATATATAAATGGGGTATATTGTCAAAGTCTGGCAGGCATGTCCCCTAATGTCCCCATACAAAAGTGTTATGAAGACCCTGTCCAGGGAATTTATAGATTTAAAAAAAAACTGGATCTTTTAATAAAATAATTATGTGATGGATAACATTTTGTTTGACAAATCCAATTAAAATTCACACACGTTTCTTTAGCTTTCGCCATTTCTTTCTGATGGCTTGATCACAAGTGATTCTATCCACTGCTACTACCTGAAAACCGATTGTAGTTGTTTCTAGGTGAGGTCATTGGTTTTCGTAGAAGTGGATTGTATACATGATCTAGAAATACAGCACCATCGTCGCGGTTGATTGCGTTGGCCCCCCTCTTTCTTATTTGAATTGCTTCTCTGATTCTGCGTTTGAAGGGGTGCTGTATTTCTAGATCACGTATACAATCCACTTCTACGAAAACCAATGACCTCACCTAGAAACGACAACAACGGGTTTCCAGGAAGTAGCAGTGGACGGAATTACTTGTGATCAAGCCATCAGAAAGAGATGGCAAAAGCTAAAGAAACGTGAGTGAATTTTAATTGGATTTGTTAAACAAAATGTTATCCATCGTTTACTAGAATCCTACAAAATGCACCTATTTATGGAAATAATTATGTGGTTATTTTATGTGGAAATTTTCTTTTCAGGCAAGCTTTCACAAATTTGTGCTGCAATAATGAACATGATAGTCTGTGAAATTGGAATCAACTTTAACTCTAAAGATTCAGCACAATTAGATCTGGCAAATGATGTTATATACAGTTGTTGTTTATTTAGCACTGGGTATATTGACTCAGTATGGCTATATATAGGGTGATTTGGATAAGTATATACAAGCTCCTGAGGCGTTCTTCTGGGCATGGGTGCATTGTCTGAAGACTGACTTGGTTTTTGTGCCTAAACATTTTGTAACAGAAAGATTTTCTTATCAAATAGTGAAAGAATCATTTAAATCGGAGCAGTTTTAAGCTTTTTACAGTGCTTTTCGTAAGTGGATGTCCATAACTTCCGGGTTGAGGCTCACAATTAAAAGGTCCAGAAGGTCCTTGGAGAAAGCCTTCTGGTCTGCTAGAGCAGCCCTGATATAAACAATGTGATTAGCTATGGACAGTAAAGTATGCTGCCCACCTCTGACCGTCAGTTTTGTTGAATTAGTCAGAAGCAATGATTCTTGTGAATAATTAACAAGCCAATATCATATCACAAAGCTTCACAGCCTAATCTCTTGGAAGGAGAATATGGCTGGAATAAAAGGTGCAGCTAGAATGTGGTAGGCTGTGATCCAGGGGAGGCTTCTTTCTAATAGGAAGATAATTTAACTAGGTTTACTAGCTCTACACTTTTAAAGTACTGAAATTATTGTTTTAAGATATGGAAGGTATAGCTTGTATATTAAATCTGAATCACCCTATAGGTACAGTATACTTCTGAGAAATCTATCCCTACATGTACTCCAACTTAGCTAAGATTTAAGATGGCTAGTTTTCATATGGACTTTTATGGGAACATTTGTTTCAAAGCCTATATTGAAATATAAAGAAATAAAGTGATGGTAGAAAACCTGTTATATATATCGCTCTTGTGCAAACTAGAATCAGGATCGATGCATCCTGGGTAATTTCTTATCCGAGGGGGGGGGGGTACTCAAGTTTGGTTTTGGTAGGGGTTTGCCGCTAGGAAATTTGAAGTACCACCCATACCAATTTTCAAGGAAAAGGGACCCATCCATATACCAAATTCCCCAAATTTTGAGTCAAATTTATGCAAAAATTGAAATTTTCTCCGAAAATTTACACTAACTTGGCGCAAATTTCCTGATTTTTGCGCCAAAATTTGAAAAACAGACCCATTAAAATACCACATTTTGCAAAGAAAAAGGACCCATTGGCATACCAGATAGCCTGATTTTGCTTCCCAAGTTTGCGGCACATCCCCGTAATCACTTTTGTACTAAGTACCCCCTCCCCCCGAGTTTTCATATACATATTCCAGTGCTCCTACCGGGCAAGAAAATGTTGACATAAAATGATAAGAGAAACCTGTAATACTTTAAATAAACCTGTTTGCAAACCAGAATCAGGATGCATCCTGGGTAATTTCTCATGCTCAAGGGTAAATCAACAACACATGACAATGCACATTTTTAGTGTAGTGAACTTAATTTGCCTTTCGTTTTTTTAACAAAAGTATCACTCCATTTTGTATACTAGTTTTTCTGCTATTCATTTAGTGTTGTTTTATATATGTTCTACATGAATGAATAATTCTGATGTGGGTTACTCAGAGAAAAGGTCACCAGCACTAACCCAAAATATTAATTTTTGTTTTTGAATGCGTTTGTCGCCCATCAAGCTTTGAAAATTGGACCATCTCTATAGTGGCCTATTTTTGACTCAAAACCCATATAGTATACCAATTTTGACAGCACATAATTTTGTTGCTTCTTGAGCAAATTTCCCAAAATACGAGGGGGTATCAAAAAGTTTTAAACTTTACCCAGAAGAAATGGCGCCAGGAACAAAATTTCATTATGAGATACTTTAGGCATCTTTACACAGTCAATGTGCAAAGTAACACATTTCTCCCACTTTTAACTGATTGTCTACAGACCATTATTGTAGGGATCCTCTTTATTGAAAACATCTGATTTTAGATTTCAATGAAAATCAATATTTCCAGGTCAGTCATGTTTTATTGCACAATTGTGACGTCATTCATGGACCGATTTCCATAATTTTGGTATCAATGGATAGAGGAAACCCTACCCATTACTATGGTATCAAACAATTAAACTTTGGTGGTGCTAATAAGATTTACTGGGCCATATAACCCTTCAAATGGATGGAATTAATTACGCCGCATGTCTCAATTTCCTCAATGCAGCTTATGTTTTAAGCGGGTAGGTAGATGACATCAATCACCCCCTGTAAAGAAAGTAAAACTACCTATGAGACAATTTTTGCACCATAATGTACATAAAGACGAGTGACTATTCTGATATAGCTCAATCCCTTCTGGGTAAAGTTTAAAACTTTTTGTTACCCCCTCGTACATATCAATGTAGGATAATTGGGCATGTTCATGATCATCTCTATTCAGGAAGAAAACCACCTAAAAATAGGTAACAATTCGTAATGTAAGTGCAAGAAAGTTGTATCTGCAATGGCTGCCCTAAGTTATATTTGTTTTACACCATGTAACAAGAATGTAAAAATTCCTCAAAATTTCCCTGTCGTGTGTCAGTGGCTCTTGAAATGGTTCTTCCGGTGATGGTGTCACCTGAAGAACCATTTCAAGAACCTTGACACAAGATTGGAGATTATACAGTGTGTAATACAAATTTATGAAAAATGGCAGCTATTACAGATATGACTTTCTTGCACTCACATGATGAATTGTGCTAGGTGGATTTTGAAATATTATTTTTGTTGCTTTTGTAGAATTGATTCTGTGATGCTGCTTGAGGAAGGGTTTAAGGTGATGAGTTGTGATGCGTCCGACAAGATGGTGATGCACGCATTCAGAGAGAGATGGGATAGAAGAAAAGAGGACGCATTTGATCATTGGGGTAGGTATCAGGCATGCAAAACTTACAAGGTGGGATTAGCCCAGAGATACAGGGGAACCTCGTTAACACAAAATCTGTTAACACAAAAACCCTGATAACACAAAATGTTTGTTTGGTCCCTAGTTTGATTTTTTTATGTAAATTCCATTGGATAACACAAAATCCTGGTAACACAAAATAAAATCCTTGGCCCCAGTGATTTTGTGTTAACGAGGTTCCACTGTACTAAAATTATACATATATCCAAACAAGATCTCAATTGGTTTTTTTTCCTTGCTTGTCTATGCTTGTAAAAACTAATGAATAATATAAGCACTGAGCACCGAAGCGTGTGCTGGTGGAAAAGAGAAAAAAATTATACATGTATGAGTCTGCCAGACTTTGAAAATTTGACCACGTATATACCTATTTTTGACTCAAAAAGCCGGCCCTCAGCAAATAGAAAAAGTTTCTGGTGAGCACCGGGTATTTAGCGAGATATAAAACATGAAGCACTATGGCTTGAGGGGTAAATTGTACTAGTATTAGGCCCAGGGGCCCCAAGGGTTTAGACCCCAAGGTCCAAAATGGCTGTATACAAAATCACGTCTAGCGCCAAAACTGCAGGAGCCCCAAGGACTAAGTTGATGTACTAATGACCAAAGACTTATGAAAGTGGTAATCTAAGGCCCAGAGCCCAAGGCCTTGGGCCCTAGGGACCAAAATAGCTGTATATAAAATAAATTCTAACATATAGCTCTTGCTCAGAGCTGTCCACTACCCTCTGCAGTACATTTAAGTGTGCTGAAAGAAAATTCGCCCAGGCAGTGTGCGCGCTGCCTGGCTCATTGCTGGGTCCGTGGGAGGTGCGATCCATTGGAGGGCGATCAAGGGAACGGTACTAGTTGTATTCTAACATCAAAACTACATCGGCTTTGAGGACCACCATTGGTACACTGATGCCCTATCAGTTGGGGAAGTGTCTATTCATGGCTTAAGGTCAAATGGCTAAAACCCTTTTTTGGCCCCAGAGCCAAATGATTTTGTATCAAATCACCTCTAGCATCAAATCTTCAAAATTGTCAAGAACCAAATTTGGTACGCCCTATGGCTGTAATTTGTTAGGTCCAGAAGTCCAAGGCATTGGGTCTCAGTGGCCAAAATGGCTGTATAAAATCACTTCGATCACTAAAACTACATCAGTTCAAAGGGCTAAAGTTTGTACACAGCTGCCTCATTACATGAAGAAAACATCTTTAGATATTATAGTCTTGACCCTTTTTCTTGGCCCTAAAAGGGCCTATTGTGTCCTTGGAGACCAGCACACGCATAGATCTTCTGGAGTTGTTTAGTAAATCTTATATTTTCTTATCTTCACTAATGGCAGAGCTTCATCACTAATTACAGCTTTCTTTCTATAAATTTCAGAAATTGAGGTAGCCAATTGGCTTACACTTCCAGACGACATTGAGAAACCGGGTGAAGGATACGATAGCATAATCTGCATAGGAAACTCGTTTGCACATCTTCCCGATTTTACCGGAGATCTTCACAACCAGAAAATCGCTCTACAGAATTTTAATTTTATGCTGAAGCCTGGTGGGGTGTTTATTATTGATCATCGTAATTACGATGCCATTCTAGATACGGGGAGAGCTCCTGTTAAGAATATTTATTACAAGGTGAGAAAGCTATACCCAGAGGGGGGGTCACTCCACATGTGAATGGCTACCCACTCGCGTCCATAAAAAGCGTTGAAAGGGTCTAAATTTCACCACTGGGCAGCGTCGACGTCTTTTGCAAAAGGGTATGTTTTTTGACGACAATGAGACGTTAGGGTCATGAAACTAGAATTATAGGTGTTGATTTAACCATTTTAGTGGTTTTTGGTTATATTTTACCAAATTCAGATTTTTTCATGAAAAATAATTCCCATGCCTGGTTTATACAAAGACTAAATGTCCTTAAAGTATCAGATTTGGCACATTTTATCAAATACGCTGATACGCCTTAGAGTAGGTTTTTTGTGAATAACTTGTGAAGTTACCCCATTTAGGTTTACAAAATTCGATGGTGTGTGATACGCCATAAGGGGTCAATTTGGAGGTGTGTGGACACGAGTGGGTAGCACTTACATGTGAGAGTGATCCCCTGGGAAGCTATACTCTGTAAATCTTGGAAGTATGCAACAAGCAGCCGATTAATGCACATAAACAAATATGAACATATGGGGAAGTAGTTTTGGTTTTCTCTAATCATAACAATGTACCAAATCTTGCAAATATTCAAATGAACTTATGTTCCATGTTTGTCCAACTGGTAGCAACAAAATTAGCCCAAAATGATACCAAAATCATCAACAATTCTTGTGTGAAATAATTGATACATTATACAGTGTTTTGGTCTTAATCAGTCCTAATCAGTCATTACTAGTCTCTTACAAAATATAAACCACCAGTTCACAATGTTGAATACAAGGGATATGCTATGGATCTTCTATTAAACACAGTCTGATTGCTTGTTGCATACTTCAAGGCTTATAGAGTGTATTGTCAAGAGTTTGAATGAAAGCAAGATACAGATGACATGGTGATAATCACAGATTTACTGGGCCATATAACCCTTCAAATGGAAGGAATTAATTACGCCGCATGTCTCAATTTCCTCAATGCAGCTTATGTTTTAAGCGGGTAGGTAGATGACATCAATCACCCCCTGTAAAGAAAG
>JXSR01S041890.1:95876-106065 GCA_000969725.1 Ophiothrix spiculata | reverse complement strand
CATAACCCTAACTCTTGCACGTTGAAAAACTGTTTTAAGTCAGAATACGTCATACAAAAATTTCTAAATCCTCCCAGTTCCCCCCGGGATTCGAACCCCTGACCCCCTGCATCCCGATCCAGATCTAATATCTAGCTATGGCAAGCCATAGAGCGTGGTCTGCCTCGGCAGCAATTCCGTGCCCATTTATATCCGCCGTCTATGACACATTCAGACTTAAGACTAATTCCTGATTTCTGCCTGTAGTACTTTGTAGTACATAGAAAGGTAAGGGTTAATGAGATGAAAAAATCAAACCCTTGGTGGATGATGCTTCCATGACGCATGATTTTAAAAAATGCTTCAGTGACCAACATTATTAGTTATTGGGTGAAGAGGAGGTATGTTAATGGAACATAACATACCGACGCTGAACCAAATAACGAATTTATCATACCAAGTCGATCTTAATCATCAAACTATTTATTTATTTGTTTTTTCAACTTTTATAGCTTTATTTCACAAAAATTAACAAAAACGAACCACTTTTGGTGAACGTTTTACTCTACATAGTACTGCGCATCCATACAATTTAAAATGCACCGTTCCGACGCGCTCAGTGCCGGATATAAGTGCGTCTGACGCGCTCAGGGGTAGGATACGAAATATATCCCGGCAGCAGCTTTTCCAAATATGGTCATAAATTCTCTTAGTGGTATGATAACACTTTGTTTAAATTCCCTGAAGAAAATGAAAACGGGGAATTAGGGTTGGTTGACAAGCAAAATAAAGATATCGATGGTTGAGAACCACAACGCCTTATGTCTGTATCATAACAAATATCAAAAAGAGTCGGCCTTTCCAGATGAATGACCAAAAAGCTTGGAAATACGGCCTTGTGGCTCTCAACCCTCGGTATATTAAATTGTATACTATATCCACTCAAGAAGTGACTCAACTATTGATCTATCACAATAAGTTCCAGTCATGATGATTTGTCAAACTTTGGAAGTGAGGGCATTTAATAATACAGAGATGCCACTTCAGTACCAGTTGGTATCAAACTTTTTCTCGGTATTTTTATGAAAGTGACAATGTTTTCAGTATTTTGTTGTTGCAAACAATTGTACAAAAATTATCCTTGAATTAATGAAGAAAGTATGATGTATAATTTAAGTAAATCAATGGTCATTTTATGAGAGTGTTAGGGCAAGACACATGCATCATTTGCATCTTTCAGTATTTTATTCAAAACACAGTGGCATCTCTGATAATAAGAGGGTCATCCAAAAAGTTCTACCTGTTGCATCATAACTTTTATTTTGAAGGGAGCTTCTTAAAATTTGGCACAAAAATAGCATCAATAGCTTTTCTAGAATTTTTCAGGTTATCTGAAAAGCACAGATTTGGTACACCAGAAACAGTCAAAATCTATGCAACAGTTTTAAAAAGTGACTCAAGCACAGAGCGTTGAAAAGGCTAAAATAAAAACCATGTAGTATTGTTATAAGTAAAAAGTTTATAAAAAATAAAAATGAATATACATGGGATGATTAAAAAAGCTGACCCAAACTGAAAACAATGGTCATTCAATCGCAAAACAATAATAGGAACAAATGCTAATTTTCAAGAAGCTATCTTTAATAGAACAAAAGTTATATACAACAGGTAGAACTTATTGATTGACCCTCGTATATAAGCTTATATAGGGCAAATAGCTGAATTGAATGAGTGGATATGGCATTTCGACTGTGTTTTATTTGTGTATTGCAAGACCCCAATACATATTTAGCTTAAGTTGAAATTGCACACAATTTATATTCCATAACACATAGCCTAAGCTATGTGTATTTATTAAAAATAAACTTTCTCTGGAGAAAATATATTACAGTATAAGATGATTTAGGTATATTCTACATTTTTGGAAGTGATCAATATTCAAGCTGGAGAATGTGAAATTTGATGACCCCTCTTATCAAACAAAAAATCCCTGGAAAAAATCCATGTCCATTTCTGTTAGCTAGAAAAAAATAAAAATATTTACATTACCCCTTCATGTTGGAAATTAGTGACTCGAGATCCTGAATCCCCTTCTGGTATAAATATTGACCACTCCCTTATATTGCTATCTGAAATACAAATTGGTTTCTTTGGTCTCCTGTTTTACTACTTTTACAAAAACTGTCTACATTGTGTCAAATCAAACTACACATAGTTTTGTAAATTCCTAGGTTTGCTTAAAGGGGCATTGGACAAGTTCAGCATCATCCCCAAACTTTTCCCAAAACATTTCAGGATTTTTGCATCATTTGAAGTATCAGTGATGATAATGACAGCATGCAAAGTTTCACCGTCAAATTCAAACCCTATATATCAAAATATTTAGATATTCTCTTATTTTTAATTATCGTTGTCGACAACGATAAATACTGCCCTCTATAGTTGAATTTCTAGAATTGGCCTTTTTAGGAAATCTAATGAAAATTCCAAATTTCATTTGATATTTCTGCAATTTATGATGTGAAAGGAATGTTTTACAAGCAAGTCTCTGGCTCTTTCTCATTGTACAGCATCAATAATACGTTTAGAGAATAGCCTCATACCCAAAATCAACAAATAAAATAAAATTCAAATTTTTGACTTTTTTGAAGGTTATGATCAAAATTTTCCCTATATCTGGTAATTGACTGTTATTTTCTAACATAGGAAGTGTAAATCATCCACAAACAAAATTTCAAAATTTTGTCCATGCAATGCCCCTTTAAGATTTTTTTTTAAAGATAAAAACTTCAGAAAACTTAATTTAAGTCATCTTGATGGATTCTTGCAAGTTACACAAAGCACTAACTGAAGAGAGCCTTGAACACTGAAGTCTGACGTGAGCACCACAGGTGCAATTGTCAGTATCAAGGGTTGCTTTCCGGAATGGAATCTCGGAATCTTTGCTAAGATGTTTGTCTGACTTGGTGGGAGCATTGGGTCAGATATTCGATCTTCTCCGCCCCTTACATGAAGTACTTAGAGTTGGGTGAATATTTCATGAGAGATTGTCGTCCTTCTGAGGGGACGTAAAGCTGTCGGTCCCATGTACAGAAGAGTCATACCTGTACATGTAATCGCAATCAGTATCGTAAAGAGTAGGGCATTCTACCTGGTCATTGTAGGGGTACCCCTTGTAGAGTGTTTATCACTGTTGGGTATACCCATGAGGATCACTCCTCTAAAGTGTAATAAAATAAAATAAAAAAATAAATACAATTTCATAATTTTTAATTCTAAGTGGAATCTATAGGCTAGTAAAAATTCCTCAGACAATGCAAATGAAAATGCAGGGTATGGGTCACATTTGCAATCCATATGGCCCTGGACTTTATGTTTACATTGAGAAAATTAGGCACAGATTTCAGTCCTGTTAGATCTGCTACCTTACACCACTCATCATCGCATTGTATAGCATAATGCATCCTTTACCAGAGGGCGCCATATCTTTCCACATTGGTGTCGTTTTCAAAGTCGGAATTTCCTGAAACACAATGATATCAAAAAATTTTACAGACAAATTCAAGGCAAGGTATAATCTCAGATTTTGTTAAGATCTTAAAAGGAGATGGGTTGTGGTGCTAACAACACAAGTAAGATGCTGATGATGACTCCCTTCTTCAGCAAAGTTCAGACTCTCCTGAGTTATGTCTCTCTCCTAAATTATCAGTTGTTACGCCCTGTAACACTCACACTGATATATATTAGGTTAAGTCCTTATTACTTCTCTGTTTCAGACCCTCCCTGAGTTATAATATCTCTCTCTTACTTCATCAGATTTTACATCATGTAATACTGACACTGATATGTAATAGCCTAATGGTGCATTCATAGTCCAGCGATTTCACAACGATTTCATTGCAAAACGTCTGTCGATACGCAGTCTTTAAACGCGCTGCACATATTGCGCTATAACTCTTGAAGACTGCGTATCGGTAGACGTCGAGCGATGTTGCAGTGATAAAATCGCTGGACTATGAACGCACCATTAGTCCTGATGACTGCTCTGCTTCAGCCCTCCTGACATATAATCTCTCTCTCTTACTTCATCAGATGTTATATCATGTAATACTTACACATATGTAATAGCCTAAGTCTTCATGAATCTTCTGCTTCAACCCTCCTGACTTATATCTCTCTCTTACTTCATCAGATGTTTCATTATGTAATACTCATACTAATATGCATTAGCCTAAGCCCTGAAGACTCCTCTGCTTCAGCCCCTCCTGAGTTATATCTCTCTCTTACTTCATCAGATGTTACATCATGTAATACTCATACCGATATGCAATAGCCAGAGTCCAGATGACTCCTCTGCTTAAGCCCTAAGCCCCTCCTGTGTTATATCTCTCTCTTTATCAGATGTTACATCATGTAATACTCACACTGATATGCATTAGCCTAAGTCCTGATGACTCTTCTGCTTCAGCCCCTCTCCTGAGTTTTATCTCTCTCTTACTTCATCAGATGTTACATCATGTAATACTCACACTGATATGTAATAGCCCAAGTCCTGATGACTCCTCTGCTTCAACCCTCCTGACTTACATATCTCTCTTACTTCATCAGATGTTACATCATGTAATACTCACACTGATATATAATAGCCTAAGTCCTGATTACTCCTCTGCTTCAGCCCCTCCTGAGTTATATATCTCTCTTTCTTCATCAGATTTTACATCATGTGATACTCACACTAATATGCAATAGCCTAAGTCCTGACGACTCCTCTGCTTTAGCCCCTCCTGAGTTATACCTCTCTTTTACTTCATCAGATGTTACATAATGTAATACTCACCCTGACATGCAATAGCCTAAGTCCTGAGGACTCCTCTGCTTCAGCCCCTCCAGAGTTGTACCTCTCCCTTACTTCATCAGCTGTTAGACTACACCTGCAATATCAAGACAACAGATTGATTCAAAACAGCCCGATAAGGCTAAAAATGATTCAATGGCAAATAACTTGACCCATCAAAACAACAACTGGAATTTTTTTCAAATTCTTTCAAATTCCAGTTTTAAGATCCCCTAATCAATATTTTCATAATTTTGGTTGTTCAATCAACAATCATTTTGATCATTTTTCTGGTTACACATGATTACAACTGGTATCTCCATGGCTATCCCCTCCACAAGCACCCCCCCCCCCACACACACACACACCACCACCCTCAAACACACATTACCTTATAGAATTACTAAATTCTACATGCACTGCACTGCTATCATAGCCTGCTGAAGATATTACTCCACTGTCTTGGAACAAATGAGTGATAAATTATATGATTAAGTTTATTGGGACTAAGTTAAATGTTTTTGGCCCTCGACTTTTTACACTTAATTTACTCCTCTCCCAGTCAAGAGTCACCAGCCCACACCAAATTCCTCTCAATTAAAGCTCTATAAGGTTCCTGACTAAATTTGAATTGTTTTGTCCCGTCACCACTTTTGGTCCTCTTATTTTAGCATCCCTCTTCAATTCTTTCAGTTAAGGCTCATACCAGCCTCCACCACCCCCCCCCCCCCCAAAAGTGAGGTACACCTTGGAATTTTGACTTCAAGTACTAAATTTTGCACTGTACTGCACTTGTGTGATTGATAGCGACTCCAGTTAAACATATTGAGATGCGACTTCATAGTTAACCAGTTTGTTTGCTTAATCTTTCTTTATTCTGGATAAACTCTTTCAATACATAAGTACTGGTCTTCAAGGATGCTCGAATTCTTCTTCATGCAGATATCAGGACCCCAATTAATGAAATGATGGAAGATCTAATTTGGATTAAGCTTGATGTAAGATGGAAAAATCATGTTATTATTATGATATTTAAATGTTTACGAGAATTAGCTCCTGATTATATGTCATCTTTAATTCACCTTTACACGTTCAACACATGGCAAAAACACAAGAAGCCAGTTTGGTAACATTCTTATTGTACCCCCGTGGTATAACACTGCTGGCAAAAGAACTTTTCAGTATAGAGCTGCTTCATTATGGAATAGTCTTCCAGTTAATATTCGTACTAAGTTTTTGAACATGAGTTTGAATGAGTTTAAAAATGCTGTAAGTTTACAATTATAATAATTGATTGTCCTTATACATTTGTATATAATTATCTACATACTATTTTATTTTAAATATTATGTATTCTCATTGTGTATATAATTTGTAAATATTTATGTTATCTGGACCAGTTTATTTTGCAGAATTTGAAGGCGGTTATGTTATGATGCTTTCCAATGAAGTTAGACCACACAGCTAGGACTACAATAATAGAAATGAAGAAAGACCATAGCTTTTGCTAGTAAATGTACCATATACCAAGGAAGATATTTCTTAACTCTACATATAACACCAATACGTTTAGATAAATTGGAAGAAAAATAATTGACAATAATTGACAGTTAACACACATACCTTACAAAGAATTCTGTGCTAGGTCTCCCTGCACTCGTGTGATTAACAGCGACTCTTAAACACAGAGCACTGCGATGCGACCTCATTGTTAACCAGTTAACACACATACCTTACAAAGAATTCTGCGCTTGGTCTGCCTGCACTTGTATGATTGATAGCGACTCTAATTAAACATAGAGCACTGAGATGTGACCTCAATTGTTAACCAGTTAACACACATACCTTACAAAGAATT
Organism: Ophiothrix spiculata; assembly: GCA_000969725.1. Classification (NCBI taxonomy): domain Eukaryota; kingdom Metazoa; phylum Echinodermata; class Ophiuroidea; order Amphilepidida; family Ophiotrichidae; genus Ophiothrix; species Ophiothrix spiculata. Next base: position 99,394 of record JXSR01S041890.1, on the reverse strand, counting down.
CAGCACTCGGTCTTCCAGAACTTGTATGATTAATAGCGACTCCAATTAAACACGGAGCACTGAGATGCGACCTTGGAATGTTGACTTCATCGCGTATTTCCCGGATTGTGGAATCAAAGAGCTCATGGACCACGTCAACCGATGATATATCTGTAATGTTGATGTCTTCAAGAAGCTTGGCTCCACCTTTAACTTCCTGAAATAAAGAGAGACCATTTTAGAATGATGACTGTACTAAGTCCAGCACCTTAGTTTAAAGGGGTTGCTCATGGATGATAATGCCTTTCAGTTGCCAGACTTTGGGGTTTGAAATAAATGAGAGATTCAAGAGCATTAACTCCTACATGTAGTTGGGTATTGGGTGGTGGAACTATCTCACCTCCCCCTCCTAGGCACTCGAATACATGAGCAGGATGCGTTTAATCTATGTTCAAAACTTGCCTTTTCAATCCTGTATCATACCATTCTTTAGACACCCATTTCCAACATGATTTAGTAGTAAGCAGTGGCAATGCAAGCATAAGGCAAGACAAAAAGTCGAGCGGGAAATCGGGACAGCAAGCGGGAACAATTGGGAAGGACAAGAAAAAAGGAGAGAGCACCTGCAAGCTGGGAAGAGAAAAACTTTCTCTTCCCAGCCTACAAGACTGCTAGACAGGAAACAGGATTTGACTTTACCGTCGGTCCCGACCGACAGAATTTCGGAAGGACCGACCAGTTCAGCAATGAGATGGTCCTTCGGTCCGATCGTTTTTTAGGCTGTCACTGATTTTGGAATTAAAAGTCCTTCTGAAGGACCTGTAAATTTAGTGAAGGACCTGTGGGTTTTGAGACTTACTGGTCCTTCTGTCCTGCAGATTTAAAAGTGTAAAGGCAACCCCTGAGGAAACATGGGGAAAAGCAGAAAATTGTGTCAGAAGATGTGCAAAAATCTCTTAAACCCTTTTTTTCCCCTGTCAGGTTTTAAAATCAACTTGAATTTATTCTGGGTGTACGAAAATGGATTTTTTGCCGGCAAGAATTGGGAAGAAATGTGCACACGCCAGGGGAAAATTGGGACGAAATGTCTTTGCCTCCCTGACCAAAAGTCTGGCTACGCCACTTGTAGTAAGACCATCTTATGAGGAAAAATAAAGTGTTTCGGCTCCAAATATAGAAATTGGTCACACCATCAGACAACTTTTGATAAAAAATTTAGTTCACTAGATCATTTCAAAGGCCCAATTTTTCACAACACCAGTTCAGTAGACACTACACTACCTTTGCTGGCATTTTGTCAGGGAATCAAGTTAAAAGGAATAGCCTAGATTCCACTTAGAATTAAAAACTTATGGAAATGCTTTTTATAAAGCCTTAAAAGTGTAGTAATATCCAAAAAAGTACAAAAAATTACACAGAAATGGCTCAAATTGAGAGATAACTAATTTGCAATATATTATTCTTTGATGGTGAAGTGACTATCTTGTGTTTTCTGAATCCTAAATTTCTACCTCAGATCAAAAAATCAAACAAAGATCTTGGAGATAATTTAATGCATATTAAAAGAGAAACAATTTCATCAAAAATAATTTGTTTACCCATCATATGTGTAGAAACAAAATCTTTTTAAATTTTGAAACTAGAAACACTGTTTTCACATCTTTTTTTTTTTCGCCGGCGAAAAAAATTAAAGCAGGTAAAGAATTGCAATTTCTCCAATATTTCTCAAAATCATGGAAAACAACTTGTGGTTATATTATTATAAACATGTTCTACTGAGCATGATTCATGTAAAAAAATATGTAGGTAAAAAATTAGTGGGAAGAATCTAGGCCAGTACCTTTAAGTAACATTGTCGCATCAATTAAATAATTTAAAGGGGCTGGCCTAGTTTCTTCCCACTAATTTTTTACCTACATATTTTTTTACACAAATCAATAGAACAAGTTTAGTTTAAGTTTGCAATATTTTGAGGAATATTGGAGAAAATTGCAATTCTTTACCAACTTTAATTATTTTCTTACTAACTTACAAGGACGTCCGCTGGTTTCAATTTAACCCAGTTCAAACAAACTCGACTGGAATTTTGATATAGTGGGTCAGAATATAACCTGATTCATGCATAATGCTTAAATACCTCAGGTTCTGGGTGTCCACCAGGTATATCCCACAATCCTTGCGCTTCGCCAACATCCTGACTCCGTCTGATAAACACGACGTACTCATCGCTGGTCAACACAAAAGCGCCCACTCCCAGCGTATCCGACATATGCGCCTGACTATTCCCATGCTCAGTCCGTCCAAGTTCTAGTAACTTCTTTGCATCCTTTGCCCAGTTAGTGCCAAGAAATTCTTTATATCCAGTTAAACCTAATTGAAAAGTAACTGTTTTGTGCGTATCGTCCTGTTCTATGGAATGTAAGCGGAATTTGGATCCGTTATACAGCCGTGAGTTCTCCTCACATCTACCCTTCCAGATGGCGTCAATTTTTGACTCGTGGGATGACAAAATTTTCCGGTTATATTCTTCCTGAAATGCAGAAATGTAATTTCTTATTTGTAATAATTGTGATCACTGTTCCCTCTAAGGATTTTGACTTTGCGCCAAAGCAACATAAACAAAATATATATATCTCGCCATTGCCAATTTCGGAAAGATCACCTCAAAAATGAGATAAATTTTGAAAATAATCTGAATAAAACTGAAATAAGTGAATGTTGTGTATAACCAAAACCCTATTTTTGACTTTTTGTTTTGGGAACCCCTTGCGCCAATTTTTTGAGCTTCTGCACTAATTTCGCTACATACGGCCATAGCGGGAACTCTGATTGTGATTTATTACTTGCCCAAATGGCAACAATATCCAACTCATAAGACAACAAGATTTACTGATTATATACTTCCTCAAATGCAAATTTAGATACCGGGTTTCAACCACGCTACAGAGTTGTTCATCACAAATCAACAACGTTGCCTCCATGCGTTCACATATTGAGGTCTCAGAAACTACTTTTCCCAAACAAATGCGACTATTTGAGCTGAAAATCTCTGAAACAATTAGGTATAAAACTTAATTAAACACACTTTTGAGTCATTTTCTTGGAAAATGGGGTCTTCTGAACTGAAGTAATCGTGAAATGAGCATCTTGAGGAGCGGAAGAGGAGGCTTGAAAAGGGGTCTTTGAGGGCAGCACATACCCGTACCTTCCGTCAATGTAAGTGACCCCCCCTCCGGCTCGGAGGTGAAGAAAGTCAGGGAGACCTCTGGATCTTCAGACTGGGAGGCCATTACTTGTAGGCTATATGGAAGACAATGCAGAAATGGGAGCAGAAATGAGGAGGCTTAAAAAGGGGTCTTTGAGGGCAGCACATACCCGTACCTTCCGTCAATGTAAGTGACCCCCCCGGAATTACCTTGAGTTCAACTTTAATTTTCTCCTGCAGTATCCCAGGTGGCTCGGAGGTGAAGAAAGTCAGGGAGACCTCTGGATCTTCAGACAGGGAGGCCATTACTTGTAGGCTATACGGAAGACCCCCT
>JXSR01S041890.1:27903-40164 GCA_000969725.1 Ophiothrix spiculata | reverse complement strand
TTCTTTTGTTTTTTATTGTTTTAAAAACCCTGATATAACAAAATTTTGGATATAAAGAAGTAATTTGTCTGTCCCCAGCAACTTCGTTATAATGAGTTTCTACTGTAGTATTGCTGTAAGCCGACTGCTAGCCAGTAAATTAAAATTAGCATGTGTTTGTGTGTATATTTACATCTTTAGCACGTCGTAGCTGCAAAGTTCTTTTTGAAATGCTTTTTATTTAACAAAATTCAAATGTACCATATCCTGGAGAAGAATTTGTGATATTGAAAAAAATGTCTGTATGAAATAAGATTTTAACACATTTTTTTGCATTAATTTCAGCTCAATCAAATGGAACTTTACAAAGGTAAGCTAAAAATAAAAGCCAAATTGTGGTTGGTTGTTCAGTACAGTTTACTTACATTTCTGCCAATCACATCCCACGTATTTTAAAAAGAAAATTGGAACTTCATGTAAGCCACAGACGATGGTGGCTGCGTAATAAATTGCCTGTTTACCCGGACTGTTTACTCGGATTTGACACGTATTAATCCGTGGTATTGCCCGTATATTTCAATGCGTAAATAAAAAGGAAAGTAGTTCTTCAAAATATTCAGAATATCTTTTTAGTTTTCTGGGGTTGAAGTCCCAACCCCAACGGTTTTGAAATCTGCATATGTTTATTAAGTAAGGGCATAAAATGAAATTTTTGAGCGTTATTTAAAATTCAAGTTTTTTGAATGGGAGTTTCAAAATCTCATGACGTCACGTCCTACCCCCCCTGGTAAGCTATAAATAAAATCCAATTTGTGATTGGTTGTTCAGCACATTTTACATTCATTTCTACCAATCACATTCCACATATTTTAAAAACAAAACTTGAACTTCAGTATATGGAAACAGTTTCAAACCCGGGGAGGGGGAGTACTCAAATTTGGTTTTGGTAGGGGTGTGCCGCTGGAAAATGTGAAGTACCACCCATGAATGTACCGATTTTCAAGAAAACGGCACGCCCACCCATAAACTTAATTCCCCGAATTTTGAGTCAAATTTATACAATAATTGAAATTGTCTATGAAAATTTACGCAAATTTGGCACAAATTTAGACTGATTTTGGATGAAATTTAACAAAAATACAAAATTTGAGCTATTTTTATGCAAATTTCAGAAAATTTTGAAAGACAGACCTATCAAAATACCACATTTTGGAAAGAAAAAGGACACATCGGCATACCAGACAGCCTGATTTTGCTACCCAATTTTGCGGCACATCCCCGTAATCACTTCTGTACTAAGTACCTCTCCCGGGGTTAAGATAAATATAATTCTTTCCCAATCATCAAATCAGTTATGAAAATAATTAATGTGTAAGCCTGCTATGCTTAGGCCAAAAAAAAGAAACAAGTTTGTTTCTGGTAACTTGCGTGCGTTTCTGTTAAGTTACATATTTCCCGCATTAATTTTTTTAACGTATTTCGTATCAAAATAAAATCTTATTGTTGATAAATAAAACAATTCTGTAAAAAAGCTTACTGGAGACTTGCGTAAAAGCAAACAAAGATGCAACAAAACAAGTCGCATGTTGTATTATTGAACATGAAAAGAAACCAAGGGCGGCTAAAGTTATATACAAAACTTTTATGGTTAATAATGTTATTAATAAATAATATAAGAAACCAAGAGCATTGTTTTAATATGTTTTCCTTCTGCATTTTTGGTAAAAAAAAAGAAAAATAGCATATCGCATTGCATTTTTGAAAAGTAAAAAAAAAAAAAAAAAGTGCATATCGCATTATACCTTTCAAGTATGTTACCAGAAACAAACTTGTTTTTTTTTTTTGGCCTTATATTTAAAATTTAAGAAGGCAAGAAGGCCCCAGGAGCAAGGCCACAATTTGCAAAGGTCCAGAGATTTTCTTGCAATTAAGACCCTACCCTTCACCATCACATCAGTTCTGAAGACCCTACATTTACTCTGCACATCATGTCTGAAGACACTATATTTTCTACAGTTGAAGAGTTCCCTAGACCGTACTTTTTGCCTGGCTTGTCAGTTCCCTAGCCTAAGAAATTTGTGTGCCCATGGCACACCCCAAATCAAAAATAAAGTGAGTGCCCAACCCCCCTCCCCCACCCCACCGCTGGATTAGAGTCCACAGTGCAAACATTCTGTTTTGCATAGGAGGAAACCTGGCAAATACTGGTAACTGCAAATACATAAATGTAAAACTAATTTCAACGTATAGACCTCTGGAAAGGCAGCTGTTACTGACAGTTTCATGGCAAACCCTCACTTACACTCATTGGGTTCCCAATCATCAGACAGGATCATCATCCCATTCCCAATCATCATCCCCTCTGACAATTGGGAACCCAATGAGTGTTAAGTGAGGGTTTGCCATGAAACTGTCAGTAACGGCTGCCTTTCCAGAGGTCTATATTTTGAAATTTGTTTCTTAGCTCGCCTGTAATGGGCTTTCCAAAGATAGTCACCTAAAATAAAGCTGTTAAATGTGAAACTAAATGTAAAGATATGAGTGCACAATATTTTTAACATTTGAACATTATTAACGATGTAATGCATTATTATGTTCTGAGCTGACCGATTTCCAAAAAAATCGGTCAGGGATATCGGACAGAAAACAAAATGTCACATTTTGAACATAATAATGATAAAATTGGATGGATTTTTTCGCATGATACTCAAAGATATTGGTCTCGCTATGAGTTTTAGAAATATCGAGCTCGACGCTGCGCGTCTCGCACGATATTTCGTAAAACTCATAGCTCGACCAATATCTTTTTGTATCATGCTCAATCCATCCAATTTTATATCATCATCGGTAAAATTTAATCCATGTGTTTGAAAAATTGGCGCTGAGTCTGATATCTCCCCTCTATACAGTGGAAACTCATTAACTCAAAAACCCTGATAACACAAAATTATCGTTTGGTCCCAAGTGTGAATTTTCTATGTGAATTCAGTTGGATAACACAAAATCCTGATAACACAAAAATTTGTTGTCCCAGGTGATTTTGCGTTAACGAGGTTCCACTGTATTTATGATTGAGATCTATTCATTAGTGGTCGCTTCAAAACCCAACCGGCGGTTGACCGCCCGGAACCGGCGCACAGTGGGCCAGGGTAGATTCAAAGTATGCCAAAAATCAAAATTGGTGAATATGAAATTTTAATTTGTTTCATTTGTTTTAGGAAGAAACACCCTGAAAAATGTTTTTCAATCAATAATAAAATTTTCCATTGCTTTCATCGGTCTCATTTAGGCATGGTAACAGTCAAAAAGTACCGTAATTCTCTAAAAAACTGTTAAAGTGCCAATTTTGAATAACAATAATTTATTGCTATTAAAAAGAAAGCTTTCAACTTGATATTGGAAACATTACATGCCCATTGTTTGGCCAGTCAGTGTTCATACCTAACAAAACTTGAACCATTATTAACCAGGAGAAATTGGGACTCAATTTGGTGAAAAAACGTCAAAAAACATCATTTTTGGAAAAAATTAGAAAATTAGTTATGATTCCCGTGGATTCCCGTAAAATATGTAACGTATTCATTTGAAGACGAGTCTCAGGTGTAAGTTTATAGAACTTTTATTTGCTAATATTTGCTACACTGCATGTACGAGTCAATATATTGTACCCGATTTGGTCACTTTTTGGCTATAATTTTGACTTGATTAGAGTGTAGTGTACCTGGCATATACATTAGGGATTATCGGGAGTGACACAGTACCCTCAGATTAATACAATGATCATATGAGTGGTGCTCTGGCAAAATGAGCGGAAAGTCTCGATTGAAGATTTTGAGTAAATGGCTGCTAAAGTAAAATTATGGTGAAAATATCAATTTTTTTTTTTACATAAAGCGCATTAATGCGTAAGTGTTAAACTATAACTCTTGTTTGAAGGTCAATCATGTCGGGAAGTGTAATTATTCACGGTTAATTGACCAATGACCGATGACCCATTTGATGACGTCATACATTTTGAAAAATGCTTTTATTGAAATTAGAATCCTCCAAAACCCCAATAATGACTTTCAAATTAGTATTTTCCCCTCTGTAATTTGAAAAACAGCTGTAAAAACAATTGACCAATCACAGATCAGTATCTTGATGACATCACATTTTGAAAAATGCTTTCATTGAATTTAGCATCCTCCAAAACCCCTATGTTGACTTTCATATTAGTATTTTCACCTCTCTAATTTGAATTACGGCTGTAAAAACAATTGACCAATCACAAACCAGCATTTTAATGATGTCATAGAGTTTCAAAAATGCTTTCATTGAATTCTACAGCCTCAAAAACCTCTGTACAGGTCATTTTGCTATTTTTCTACCCCTTCTATTGTCTGTTAATATTTTAACAATTTGAGGCAATTCTAGCCCACTGTGCGGCGGTTCTAGGCGGTTGCTATTGTTAATAACAATACCGACTGGACAGAACGGACAGTTCGGGGCAGTCAACCGCCGGTTGAGTTTTGAGGTGTTAGCCGCCGGTTGAGTTTTGAGGTGGTCCCTTATTATTATAATGTGATGCTATCAGGATGTTACAATATATCCGAGTTGTTCACTGTCTATTATTTTCTCTCCATAGTTTTTAATCAACAAACAAGGTATTCCAGTTAAGAGATACAGCCCAACGACAGCACCACTTGTAAGTACTCAAACAGTATGTCTAGAGACCAAACACATTTTTGCCCCCCCCCCCAATTTTTTGTACGGGTATGTGCCTGCCTGACTTTGAAAAACTGACCATCTCTATACCTATTTTTGGCTCAAAAAATCACCTATAAATATACCAATTTTTATGGAAAAGCACCAAATTTTAATCGAATTGGGTGCTTTTTTTTACAATTTTTCCCAAAAAGCACCCAATTTATGAAAATTGGGTGCTTTCATCTGAGACAAAAACCACCCGATCGCTATATCAAAGTCTGTGAAAACCCACCCCAAAAGGCAGGCACATATGCATATACCTTGTCAATGTAAGTACCCCCCTCCCCGGACATTTTTCTCACTTGAGAGACATGCCTGTTATACTGCTTTCATACTCTTGTAGTTTTGTAGCTTTGTCGCTGCATATTTTTTGCAAAAACTTGCTGCGTCCGGTTTTCGTAACGGCAAAGCTACATGTCACTAAAATAATCGATATTGGGAAAAATTTTCGAGTTGAAAAGTATTCTACTTTCAAAGTGACATGAAGCGGCAAAGCAACAAAAACTGTAAAGCTACAAAAGTATGAAATGAACCAAGCGACAGAGCTACAAAGCTGCAAAGCGACAATAAGTATGAAAGCAGCATTAAACCGTCGTTCATTCACACATTTGGCTTTTAAAGGAGTGATAATCTCTTCGCTATTGATTGCATTGTACAATGTGTATGTTAGGTAATCTAAAATCATCCATGGTGTTTATAATATTTTAGTTTGATGAGGGCATTGTTAATAAAATCCTGTTCAAATGCTGTTAGAAGAACTAATGTGACTCTTGAGACATGCCTCTTGCAAACTGACTGATATCAGTGATATAGCAAATTCAAATTTTAAAGGACAGGAAACCCTACAATTTATTTTTCCACCTAAATAGATCTAAGAGGAAAACTTACAAGTTACTATCAAAGCATCTGTTTACAAATGTTGCTGATGATTCTTTTTAGATTTTGTATAGTTAGATTTTGTCAAGCACAATATTTTTAAGGTGTATGGTCCACGCGTACTGGTACGCACTTGTTTTGATCATGCAAGTGCAGCAACACGCATGCGCAGTTTACGCAGTGTATTGTTTTGAAGCCAAAATATGTTACATTTACTAATTTTTCGTGAAAATTAGGTTGGTGACCCCCACTTTTTATTTTGTTAATTGAAAGAACATGCTTGTGCGCAAATTTTGTGAAAAAATTGATGCAAAATTTCAGTGGGAAGTTTTTGAATCAACACTAAATAATGTCACTTTTGCCACATTTCTCATAGACCCCTGTACTAATTTATCTCAAAAAGTTAAAAAAATGCTATTTTAAAACTGACTCCCATGCAAAAACGAGTCCGGTGACCCCAATTTTTATTTTAAAAATCGGTTCTACATCGATAAAATATTATTCATGCTGAATTTCAGTCAGATCTATCATCATGGACCAGGACCAGACACCTTAAAACTCCCAAGTTATACCATTTATGTACCAAGGTGACAGCCTTTCTTCCAATTAACCAAAAGCCATGATTACCCAAGGTGACAACCCCTGTTTATTCAATGCACCAATGCTACAAGGTAGCCTTTTATATACAACTGGTGACCTCTTTCCACACCAAGTGTATAAGCTCATTCCATATGCAGCAAAATGCCAACAAAACTTCTTTCCACATCATTTTCTAAGGTGCCAAGCCTTATTTCCAATGCACCAAAGTAATAAGCTTATTATCTTTTATGCACCAAGGATAATATCTCTTGCAATGCACCAAAGGGTAAGACCAGGGAATGGTAAGACCATGGTGACCCAAGGCAACAAATCTCAAAACCTCTTTCCATGCACCAAACAGGGGTGTGAGAGTTCAGCTTTTTAGCTGATTTCAGCTTTTTTATGCCTTCAAAAGAGTCATAATTTCAGCTGTTTCTTTCATTTTCAGCCTGTTTTTAGCATTTTGTCACTATTTTCAGCTCTTTTTATCACCTGGTTCTCACACCCCTGACCAAAGCAATAAGGGCTCTTTTGATTCACCGTTGAAAATTAAAGACACCTTTCAATGCCTTGGGTATAATGCAGGGACTTCCATTTGAAATTTCCAGGTGCTCTATCAGAAGCTCTTCTGGAGTTTTTCAGGGGAGCAATTAGGGGAGCTATCTGGAAATTTAGATGTTGGTGTGACCATGTAAGGTGCTCTATCAACGAGCCCCCCATAAAGCATTTGAGGGGAGCAGGGTGGCTCAATAGAGCTCACTCTCCTCAAATGGAAGTCCCTGATATAGTGTCATCCCCCTGGCAATATATCGAAGCAACAAGCGAACTTTTAATTCACTATTAACAAGAACCCTTCCTCGCCAAAGATATATTCCCTCTTCCAATTCGCCAGTCGGATCACCAGTATCATCAAGAAGTATATATAAGCCCTTTCAACGCACAAAGTGCTAAACCACATTTTCAACACACGAAAGCTATAAGCCGTCTTTCAATGCACCAAAGTGGCATCAAAACTTCACCTTTCCAGACAAGTTTATAGGCAATCTTCTAATTAATTTGGTCGCGCGTTAAGAAGTTGCCGATTTTGAATGATTTATTCCTGGAAAATTAATAATTGTGTCAAGAACGGCCACCACTATGACCTACATGTCATCACACTCTTTTCAATACACTTTAAGGAGAAGATTAAACCATGCATAGTTAAAAACACTTCTAAATGCACCAAAGAACTTGACAAACCTCTTCCAATGCACACAGATGCTATACTTGGTGCACAGGTGTGGAGATGCACCAATATGATCATGTTTCCTTTGATTGCACTTTTATTGGAAGTCTTCTCCATGCACACAGGTTTGAATCAGTACACCAAGGTGCCAGGATTTCCATTTGATAATGTAATCAGACCACAACCCTATTAGCCTTTTAGAAGAATGGCCGTCACAATAGGAGAGGGCGTACTTTGGTTTGGGTAAAACCCGGGAAACACAAAAGATGTTTAGTCGAGTGTGCAATGTCAGCAATACCTCAAAAAGGCTTATGTAGACAACTAGGTGGTGGGATACTCCCCAGTGCACCAACATGTGACTATATCATGTATTTTGGAGATCAATGTTATTTGTTCACAGGAAACTGTTAGCCATACTGAAAACATTATTCAGCAATAATTTTGACACATTATTCCTAATTCTTAGTCACTGAGTGCGTTTTTACCTCCTAATAAGGAATTTTGGCCATCCATTATGAGACGATAGATGACAGTGCGTTCAGCGTGAAACGCAGTGGAGCCGCGCGTTCAAAATTACGGCGCGATGCAGGTATACGCACACATCCGGCGCGAACAGCTTTACTGGGTTTGGAATATTTCATGTTTGAATAGGGGTGTACATTTTTCCAATGATAATGTCTATAGTTTTTGACAATAATTAACATCGTTTTTGGTTTATAAATGACTCAAATTTGTGACCAAGAATGAGAATAAAAGATGGCGTTTTTTTGTTTTGCCTGTCATCTATCGTCTCATAATGGATGGGCGTACATTATTTTTTCGTAATGGGCACCCCCTGCGGGGGCACCCATTACTCAAAATAATGTACGCCCATCCATTATGAGACGATAGATGACAGGCAAAACAAAAAATCTTATCTTTTATTCTCTAAATACAAAATTGAACCTACCTCATGGTGCTTTTAGTGTAACAAATTTGTGGATGTAAATTTGGTGTATCCCAAATGTAGAGTGAAGTTGCATACACAAGAGTTTAATTCATCATGTGAGTGCAAGAAAGTCGTATCTGCAATGGCTGCCTTATGTTATATTTATTAAACACCTTATCACTATAATGTGAAAAATCACTCAAAATTTCTCTCCCATATGTCAGTGGCTCTTAAAATGGTTCTTCAGAAGAACCATTTCAAGAGCCACTGACCCAAGACTGGACATTCCACAGCTTGCCATTCAAATTTATGACAAATGGCAGCTATTGCAGATACGACTTTCTTGTACTCACATGATGAATTGGAGCTTCATCCAAATGGTGCATCTGAGTAAGATTGATAATTACATACCTGCCAACATTGAAATCTCAAAAAGTAGACTCCATGCAACGCGAGCGGAGCGACCTATTAAATGGGTGGCACCTTAATCTGATCATAACTTCAGTTCTGCTTACCCTACATAGGTGGTTGACCCCTCATTTTGCAGCATTTTTAACACTCTTTCATATTATGTACAATTTTATTTGATGAAAAGAACTTGAAATTTTTATTAATCTGCCTACAATAACAATAAGTATTATTACTTTTAAGCAGAGATGCCAACAGGACTGCAAAAAAAACTAGATGTACAAACGCAGCAAGCGGAGCGACCTAACGCTGAACCCACTTGGAGTCCATTACAGGAGTTAAATTTAACAACAAAAGGGACAGTAAACTTATCAAGAGAAACAATATAAAAATCATACACAAACATGTTAATACAAAATATATACTTTTAAAAATGTGCTTCTTTTATAAGATATGGTCCGTTAAAGTTCAGACTTTGCTATACTTTTACATACAAATAGACATTTCAAAATCGCTCAACCGGATCTATCGTACTACCAAAATCTTCGAATTCATTATATATGATGCGTCATGTAATTCTAATAATTTGACATTTTAACCTTACCACACCCACCCCACACCCACATAATTTATGAAACAATAAATCAATATTTATAATTGCTGAATTAATGTATATTGTCATCAAAATAAATAAAATACTATGTTCATTGATACTCTCTCTCTCTCTCTCTCTCTCTCTCTCTCTTTATACTTGGAAAAACATTATAATCATGTTCTGACATTTCATTACAAAAGTCTCTTTTACAGAAGCAGCACTATCACTTTGGGACATTTGAATCAGACAAATAATGCATGATTTACAGCATGCTTTGTGCAAATGGCCGTAAGGGTCAAAACAAAGTTGGCCTTCAAACAAAATGAAACGGGGCCCCTGGTCTATCTCTATGCACGAGAGGTTTCAAAAAACTCCTAAACCTCTTTTGTGCCTACGGACCTAAGGGTCAAAACAAAGTTGGCCTTAAAACAAAATGAAACAGGCCCCTGGTCTATCTCTATGCACGAGAGGTTTCAAAGAACTCCTAAACCTCTTTTGTGCATACGGACCTAAGGGTCAAAACAAAGTTGGCCTTAAAACAAAATGAAACAGGCCCCTGGTCTATCTCTATGCATGAGAGGTTTCAAACTCCTAAACCTCTTTTGTGCATACGGAACTAAGGGTCAAAACAAAGTTGGCCTTCAAACAAAATGAAACGGGCCCCTGGTCTATCTCTATGCACGAGGAGAGGTTTCAAAAAACTCCTTAACCTCTTTTGTGCATACGAACCTTAGGGTCAAAACAAAGTTGGCCTTCAAACAAAATGAAACGGGCCCCTGGTCTATCTCTATGCACGAGAGGTTTCAAAGAACTCCTGAACCTCTTTTTAGACTAGTAAATCTAACCCATATATAAGTAAACCTGGAACAAATTGCAACAGAAGGTTTTTTGGTTTGATATTGTTACAATAGCCCCACTGAACATTATATCCAAAATTCGACAAAATCCGACACCGGGAAGTAGGCTAATTAGCATAAATCCAAAATGGCCGCCAAAATTCTCACCAAAATACTATATTTTCATTATAATGTCCTAAAAGTACCTTGTAAAACACCCTATGTTCAAAATTATCATTAAGAAATTACTTATGGAGCTATAGCAAATATATCTGACTCAAAATTATGTCAAATGCATAATTGTAATTCAAAATGGCTGCCAAAATGGCCGCCAAAATAGCTGATTTTCATTAAAATTAACCAAAACAACCATTAAAGTACCTGATATCATAAATAATCAACAGGAAATAACATTAAGGGTTGCAATAAGATCATATGGGTCCTAATTATACGGTAAGTTTATATCAAAATCAAAATGGCGTCTGGTCTTAGATTCAAAATGGCCGCCAAAATATGTTTATATGTGCAAAACTGGGTTAGAGGCACTTCAAAACAGTCAAAAACACCAAATGTTCAAAAATATTCGATGGAAATTGGCTTTGACATAGCAGCTTTAATTCTCAAATAAGGGTGTTAGCATGTTTCATAATCAATATGAAGCCTTTTCTGAGATCCAAAATGGCCACCAAAATACAATTTTAGGCACAAAATGGGTTAAAGTGGCTTTTAAACAGTACGGTATCAGAAACAGCAAATGTTCAAAGTAACTGATGGAAAATGACTTTTAGCGTACATGTAACAATAACAATATTTTTTCTCAAATAAGGGTATTACCATGTTCCATATCCAATATGCAGCCTGTACTGAGATCCTAAATAGCCGCTGAAATATGATTTTAGGCACAGAGAACTGAGAACTCAAAACTGGGATAAATCGAAAACACCAAATATACAAAATAATAGATAGTAAATGACTTTGATGATAACAATAGGAGCCTTTCTTCCTATATAGGAGCCTAATGTTGTTTGCATGTTTAAAATTTATGATGGAGCCTGTACTGTGAACAAAAATGGCAGAAAAAATACAATTTTATGCAAGGAAATGGAAGCGACTTAGAAACGCAGTGGATTTGAAACGTTCGAACAACCTATTTGGGTAGAATTTAATACTCCTACAGTTACCTGCAAAGCCATTTCCATTGATTATGTTTAACTTTGGTTACTAGTATTTTGATATGGGTTTTAAAGTCACTAACTCATTTTCATGCATAAAATTGCATTTTGGCAGCCATTTTGAATCTCTGTACGGGTTCCACATTGAATTGGAAATATGCTAACACCCTTATTTGGGGAAAAAATGTTCTTATTACCCACAAATCATTTTCCATCGATTATTTTGACCATGTGGCCTTTTTAAGACCGTTTAAGAGTCACCTTAACCCATTTTGTGCCTAAAATCAAGTTTTGGCGGCCATTTTGGATCTCATAACAACCTCCATAGTGGAGTTTAAATATGCTTACATCCTTATTTGGGAAGAAATGCTACTATTGTTTCCCTCAAAGCCATTTTCCATAAGATATTTTTTAACATTTTGGTGTTTTTGATACCGCTTAAATGTCACTTTACCATTTTTGTGCCTAAAATTGTATTTTGGCGGCCATTTTGGATCTTAAACCAAGCTCCATAGTGAGATTTAAACATGCTTACATCCTTATTTGAGAAGAAATGCTAATATTGTTTCCCTTAAAGCCATTTTTCATCAAATATTTTGAACATTTGGTGTTTTTGATACTGTTTTGTAAGTGCCTCTAACCCAGTTTTGCACATAAAAACGCATTTTGTCGGCCATTTTGAATCTCAGTACAGACTCCATATTGAATTTGAAAAATACTCACAACCTTATTTGGAAAGAACTGAACTTAATTTTACCCTCTAAGCCATTTTCTATTGATTATTTTAAACATTTGGTGTTTTTGATACCGTTATAAAGCCACTTTTAAAACACAATTAATGCCTAATATTTTGGCGGCCATTTTGGATCTCATAACAACCTCCATGGTGATATTGAAATATGCTTACATCCTTA
>JXSR01S041882.1:0-12775 GCA_000969725.1 Ophiothrix spiculata | reverse complement strand
TGGGCGAGTTTGCAAGTTTTGGGCGAGTCGTCCGATGATATCATTTGGGCGAGTATGTAAAATTTGGGCGAGATGTCTTTTGGGCGACTTGTATTTTGGGCGACTTGTATTTTGGGCGACTTGTCTTTTGGGCGACTTGTATTTTTGGGCGACTTGCTTTTTGGGCGAGTCGTCCATACTCCCTCTATAATCTCAGCTTTTGAATGATAAACAATATGTCACACTTTCTTTCTCCATTCTTCATTTAGAGATCGAAATCCATAACAGTCCACTGAATATATTGCAATAAAAATTAGCTGCAAATCTATTTCAAAGATACTGATTACTACAGTGTATAATATCACATGCAATCAATTAACTGTGAACAATTGCACTTCATATGGCAAAGCTGATCTTCGAAACTTTAGGTACAGGTAAACACTTATGCATGAATGTTTTTTCTGTCGAAAAACAAAATTGGACTTTTTCACCCTTTTTTCTTTTAGATGCCATTTATTCAAAATGTACATTTGCCCCTTTCCTCTCATTTTGCCAGAGTAGCCCACATATATTACCTACCTCTGTCCCGGGTAACCCTCGCAGTACTTATTATGTAAACAGGATCCTATTGATTCCATCACAGCTTTACTTGTAAAATTCTCGGAAGCGATGAGTTCCAGACCACGTCTCTGGCGCTCCTTCTCTTTCATGATGATGCTGTAGATTTCGGGATCATTTGTTTCTAGGGGTTCATCGCCAAACCACCTGTGACCATTAACTTGAGGTTCGCCGCTTGCCATTTTATCAACCTGATGAATTAGAAGGATGGAAAGAGAGTAACAAAGTTTAGATACTAGGTACCAGTAGCAGTACAAAGATCAACATTGGCCTACCATCAAGAAAATCCTGGCATTGTTTATAAATGCATATTAGCCTATCATATCTTGTCTCTGCTTTTAACAAAAATATGATTTTTTTGGGTCAAGTTTGCAGAGGAGTCGTATCGCTCAAGGAAAATTCAATTAGGAAGTTATTTAGCGATAAGAAATGACATGGACTCAATCCTTTCATATACTGGTACCACCAAATGCACATTTAAGGTATCAAGTTAGACTATAAATCTGCACTAAAAAGATAATAATTCCTGAATTGTTTTGAAAATGATTTTGTTCTCTCTGGGATGAAGAGGGGTTTTTTTAATCTTAATAATCTTTAATGGATAAAATCAAATGCTTATGGGGATGCCAACTTTGTAACTGAACCTGTTGAAATCAGCTTCATATACTTAGTAACTTTTAGTCACTCTCAACAGGATCATTAACTTGCACTTTGTGAAGGCTTCTTCAATTTTCTTGACTGGATGTACTGAATTGGTCACCATTTAAGAGATAGTGGTTTATAACTTTCCTTGATTTCCTCGACGATCCCATGAGTCATGTGATATTTTTCCAATAAATTGGCCTTGTTATTTTGACCAAAAAACCCTTGGCCTGCTGTATTACTGAGATAAATAGCAATTCTATGATTCAAATGTGAATTTATTAATTTAGTGGTGGGCTATAAAATGGTGATGTTCGGGATTAATGAGAGTAAAAGCTTATAAGATGCAGCTTGTGCTCCTGAATATTTTGACACCTTTTTCAAAGAAATCGGTTAAAATTTGAGGGGGTGCCGGCCAAAAAACGATTTTCGGTTAAGGGGTTCTGACCCCCTACCAATTTCAATCAAAATGCTATATTTAAACTTCTGTGTAACCGATTAAAGGTTTTGGTGTCATTTTTTATGTTTTTAAGGTCAAGGAATTCATTTTTTAAGGTTTTGATTGAAAGAATCAGAATATTCGTATTCCCGAAAATGACTGTTTTAGGTCAAATTAGGCCCTGAGGCTCTTGAAATGATCATGATCTTAAACATTATATACAGAAGCACATGGTCAAGAAATTTTACAGCTTTAAACCCAACGGTTTGGTTCTACCAGCCGATTGTAAAAACCAAGATGCGGCTCAATTAAAATGCATTGAGGTACGTACAAATTGATTTTACAAACAAACAAAGGGTATTTATCAACTCAGATTTTCAGAATATGTTTTGGCAAGGGTTATCTTTAATCCTACATTTAAAAACAGCAAAAATATAAACAGGTGTGCGCACATAGATGAAAGCGCCCTCATGGCCTAATTTGGCCTAAAACGGTCATTTTTAGGAAAACTAACAGTCTAATTGTTTCAAAACCACCAAAAATGAATTCCTTGTATCAAAATACTTAAGAATGGACACTGATATTGTTTCAATAGGTTACACAGAACTTTATATATGGAATTATGATGAAAATTGGTGGGGGTAATGGCCCCTAACTTAAACACCGTTTTTTGGCCGGCACCCCCTGAAATTTTGACCGATTTCTTTGAAAATGGTGTCAAATTGTTCAGGAGAACAAGCTGCATCTTATAAGCTTTTACTCTCATTAATCTGAAACATCACCATTTTTTTCACCCTGTATACATGTAGCCCACCACTATAACTAGTATTTTGAATGTAAAAAAGAACCCTTCTATTAATGCTACAGTGTGACTGAACTTTAATTTTGGAAATGTAAACCCACGCACCCAATAAAAGCCCACCAATGCAGCGAAAATATAGATGGATGTCCAAAACCCCCATGACCAAACCCAGAACTTTGCATATTATACAAGCTACCAGAAATAGAGCAATTACACACGTCCAATTTTCCCTCACATTTCCTATACCTTGCACACCAATCTTCTAATTGCACATCCTAGTTCTGATATGTGCACACCCAAATCCTGCCTAAAACGTTGCTCATAAAAGCAAAAAATTACAAATTAGGCATGCACAAGCTATTTTAAGAATGTCTGAACTTAATGGACCAACATGTACATAAAATAGCTCCTGGGGCCGATTTCACTAACATTTTGCTCACTATAAAGAGTACATCACAGTACTAGTGTATTCTCTGCAAAATGTCGATATATGTTCATGCCAACATGAACACTGTCCAGGTAGAGAAAAAAAATCAAAATGGTAGGTTGGAAACCAAATTGCACCAAATGTTGCTACAAAAAATTTTCTAGAAAGCAGAACTTTCGAACAATGCTGACGTTTTAAATTTACACTGTGTAATACATTTTTAGCAACAACAACAACACAATTGTAAGGTCATATTCGGGTTCTAAAAAATGATACATTCTTTTTGATTTTTTTTCCAAGACAATTATGGTACATGCCTGTCACGTGATCAATCAGTGGCCCGACGAAGATTGGTGGTACCAAACGCAGCGTAGCCGTAAGTGCTATAATTTTATTTCCAGTATTTGATTTATTTTGATAATATATGGTACATGAAAGACAGGATAGGGTTATAACAGTTATCAATATCTAAGTACTATCAAACCAATTGATAAGGTAAATAACTGACTATCAAGAAACAAAGAAATGAGATCCTGTATTTTTTGTTAAACTGATAGTTTCATGCGCCTGAACAGATTACAGCCAACTAAAACAACACAACATAGTTGTTTATCGTCCCAAGTGGTCCCCTCCACTTTATTTTTCAAAATCATGTCAAACAAAATTTGACAAGGTTTGTCATCTTCCCAGTAGGCACTGGACAGTACGTGTCTTAAATTCTTTTTGTGATTTTCCTATATTATGAATTAAAGACTCCTCAAAGTTTGATAAACTGATAATGTGACAAATTATACCGAATAATAAATTAATCAATATACTTACACTTTTAAAAGACCCAACAATCATCAAGTGCTTTAATTCACATGGCTTTATTTATCCTTTGTTACAAATTTACTGAGGTCAGATTTAAGTTGAAATTCAAATCATGCAGTAAGGATGTACCTGTACCTTTTGTTAATTTACCATGCAAGGGTGAACACTTTTCCCCAAACCCACAGTTTCATGCAACTAATTCAGATTAAATATAAAATTTAAGGTCAGGTGCAATTACAAATAGATCAAAATCATGAAAGCAGATCTAATCATGTATTCTAATGGTTAAAAATGTATAAATTACTTCCACTTGTAGGGCCTAAATAATTCTTTTGTAAAAAATAAAAAACACCTGAGATTTTAGCTGTTTTGGGTAGCAAAATATGTGTACTTTTAAAGTACTTAATAAGTCACTAAAATATTGTGTAAAAAGAACCATTGAAATACACGAAAACTGCCATTTGAGTTTTGATATACGACATAAATATATCCACCCCTCCTGAAAAAAATATCCTTATAAGTTATAATATTAATGCAGCATAGTGCAGTATTATTAAAAAAACAATTAATTCCCAAATCTGCATGTTAAAAAAAAGATGAGCAGTGTTGTTAAATTGGCAAACTGAATGCTATAGCATATACCGTATTGTTTCTAATAGGCGCCCAGTCTCTATTAAACGCCAACCCCAAAAAATTTCAAAGAGTAGTGTTATAAACATTAAATTTTGTAGCATTTTCGTGCATCATTAAGCTTTAACCAACAATCTCTAGTAACAGGAAACGGTACCGGAAATGATGAAAAATTGTCAGTTATCGGGGGCCATGTTAAGCTTACTTTGTGATTTTGTGAGAATTTTGAGGTTGAAAATTGGTCTCTAATAATCGCCCACCCTTCAAGAAATGTCTCCGCCCATGGGCGTCTATTAGAAACAATACGGTATATGTAAAAGGCAAGTTTGGACCCCCAAATCGCTCACTTTGATTCAAATGTCAACAAACCGCTATCAATCATCACTCACAGTATAAGTTTTTGATAAAATAAAATATTTTCCCTTCCTTCCATCCCGATATTTCGAAAGCACAAATTTTTTGCTGAAATAAAATTTGTTCCCTTTGTTTCTTCTCCATGTTTTCAAAGCATATTACCGGAAACAAATAATGAATTTTACTTGGCCTAATGACCCCCAAACCTCGGTCTGGAACACACGGCCGCCAAGGTGGTGGGTCGGCTAATTTTCTGATTGTTTTGATATAATTTTCTTAGCACTGGCTTGTAGTAATGATTTAAATGTTCCAATAAAATACACTAAAATGTTTTAAACTTAAAGGAAATAAATAGCAAATCAGTGTAAAATGTGATATTTTTTATTGTTTTTGGTAAATTATGTCATCTTGACTTCAGCGATTTGCCAAGCAGGGCGTTCTTCGTGTATCTCATTGTCACTCACACACTAGTGACACAATATGAACAGTAATAATGACCAGGCAATCATAAATTTCAATATGCCTACCGGTACAAGAAAATGCTTCAGAAAGAATACTGTATGCAAAACCTTTAGGGGCTGGCATTTTCTTCAGAAGGGGGTGGGTCTCAAAAAAGCAGAGTGACTTGGCAATTTTTTTCATGACCCCCCTATCCGAAAGCTGAAAATTTTATGACCCTCCTCTACCAACGCAACCCTTTATTTTGTGACCCCCCTTGCAATTCATAGGAAAATTGTGTATCCCTGTTTATCTTACAGTACAATTTTGAATGTCGCAGTGTGTGTTTCACTGGTGCCTTTGAGTATGTTCTAGCATTCAGTACAGGGGGAGTCTGAGGCAAGGGGGATGTGCCCCCTCAGCTTCTGGAATTTCTTTTGAAATTCTAACACAAAATGATGCGATTTCATGTATACTTACCCATGAAATATTAATAGTTTCTTCATCAAACCAGCATACTTTTTTTGACCCCCTATTTTTGATTAAATAATTTTATGACCCCCCTGTATTCAAGTCAATAAATCCCACCCCAGTATATTTGGGACCCACCCTTTCTGAAGAAAATGTCAGCCCCCTAATGTGTTCCAATTTTTTTCAATTTTTTTTGTAAAAATCAATCACACATGTATAGTAGAAGATTCTTAAGTTGCTCGAGACACGCAAGCCAAAGAACTTCATTTTTGGCAAAAGCTGTACATAAAACAGCCTATCACAAAATGGTATTACCTGTGCATAAAATGAAAAATACTAATGGTACTTGAAAACCAGAAATTGTTTTTCCATATTCATGAAAGGAACCTTTTTGAATTAAATTTATGAAAATCGCGCTGTTTGGATCAGAGAAATCTAACATTTTAGTTTGGTTCGTTTACATGGTTTAAATGGTTACATGTCTTTAAAAATCATTTTTTGTGTACCTAACAACTTTAGGAAGTCTTTATAGTATGCTATAAATATCCTTTGTGGAGTGTTGCAGTGCATATTTGATGAAAATTACCATTTCCTGAGACATTGGGTATGTGCACTTTTGCAATAGGCTTGATTGCAGAGCTCCCTTCTGGCAGTGGTACCAATACGACTGCCAGAAATTTCGGGTAAATTCTAAGGTCCACATGCATCAAAGTCAGAGGATTAAGACTGGGTTTTTAAAAAGTAAGACTGGGTTCAAGTCAAAATAACCACCAACCATTTTTGAACTGCTTTCCATCGTTTTGTTGAAAAGAAATGAATTTAAAATTTTTATGAACATGCAGGCTCATGCTGTTATATTGCACATGGGAATTAATATTGTAGATTTGTGTCCAGGATTTTTTGAACTTGCATGCGGCGACTTTTCATTGCTCATTATTAATTATTGGTTGTTTCAATTGTCAATGTCATTGCAGTTGACCCTGATTCCTGAAATTACAAATCATGTTTTTGGCCTGGCGTCATAAGTTCGTGTCGCAAGCGTGACATGCTAAAATTTTCACGAAAATGCACCTCCGCACATTTAAAAGCCTGTAACTTTAAAACGTCTTACCCTATCATAGGAATTTAAGTATATATTTTCAGAAAGTTTTTTCTTCAAGGAATCCAAAAATGGTGTTACTTTAGTATTAGGGGTAAATGTAAGTGCAAAAATGCCATGGTTGAACAAAAGTTAAAATTTTGCTCAAAAATGTGAATCACTTTATATTAGAACTCAAAATGTTCACTATGCTTGACCCTAGTGGAGATTTGATGCCATAATTGTATTCTTCAAGCAAAAACTTAAAGGGTCATCCTAGCATATTATTTCATTTTTATGTTGTTTATATGTATTTTTTAAATAATTTATTGTTATGTCAAATTTACATGTGATGATAATATGCTGAATAAATTCAATCAATCAATCAATCAACCCCATCCAAACATATATAGTTTGCTAGGGTTCATACCTATGCTTAGTGGAAAAATCGGTGGTGAAAAATGGTCACTCGAAAATCACACCAAAAATCCATCACTTGCATTTAAAATTATCAAACAGCCTCCCATAGTGCCCCTAAACTTAACCCTGTGATAAAAGTAATGGCGGAAAAGGTATACTTTAGGTCCCATCAAAAACTATACCCTAACCCTAAACCCTAACCCTAACCCTAAAACTAACCCTAACCCTAAAACTAACCCTAACCCTAAACTAAACCTAACCCTAACACTGACCCTTAACCCTAACCTTAAAATTCTGGATGGGACCTAAAGTATACTTGGTCCGTAATGGCATTTGTGGATTCCTTGAAGAAAAACCTTTCTAAAAATATATACTTTTCCTGGGGTAGAGTGAATACTTTTCAGCTTATGACATTCCAAATGCGGGGCTCCCTAATGATTTTGAGAATCATTCACTTGTTCGCTATAAAATCCTATGATGCGCAGTCACATTTAGGCTATAATTAATTAATTGTAAGTTTCAAGTTCAAAATATTAATTAGGCTTCTATCTCTTTAATACATCATTCAAGCAAATCACTAATCATTTAATCTAATTTTATGTTAATAAGCACTTATATAACAAAATGTCTTCCTGCCACACATCGTTCCCATGCATTTTCTATGGAACCGTGTCCTCACATCCACCACCCTGGACCCTCATTAACTTAATTAACCATAACTTCAATTAGCATTTGTAGATAAACAAGATTTTGGCGTCAAATTAAAGAGACAGAATTAGGCTTTAAATTGATTCTAAAAGAAAGGGTGTAGGTGTCCATCTTCATATTGAAAATTAAATTTGAATTTGATTTTTTTGAGTTAAATGTCACACCACCACCCTATTGTGGCATCACCTTATAACACACGGCCTTTTGCAAAATCATGAACATATCACAAATCTTATTCTCTTTTATAATACGATTACTGACATATTTGTAAACAATATCTGGATTACACGTGTATGACAGTACCAATTGTTTCCCAAGTGTAAGGAATTGCATAGAGTCACTTTCCA
This sequence comes from Ophiothrix spiculata, assembly GCA_000969725.1. NCBI lineage: Eukaryota > Metazoa > Echinodermata > Ophiuroidea > Amphilepidida > Ophiotrichidae > Ophiothrix > Ophiothrix spiculata. The sequence goes on along the minus strand of JXSR01S041882.1, from coordinate 4,609 downwards.
AAATGCTTGAGTAGGCGACAAATATTCATCATTTTTTATCATGTATCAATTCATTTTATGTTTAATTTGCACCATACATAAAAGTTAAGATTTTCATAATTCATTTTGTCATAATTGTTTTTCAAAAGGTTAAGTTTATTCCAAAAATTTTAGAGTTAAAAGTTGTAAGCTTACCTTAAAGCACCATTTCATCATAAGTTGCTATTCCTATTTGAAAGTTTTTTTCAATAAGCCCAATAACCAAAGTCAAAAGTAAGGTCAAAAGTCATAAAACACATTCATTACATAAAAATTATCCAAAGCAAACACCCTCTGTATATGAGAATATAGTACCATACCCAAGGCCAAATGTTTACTTATCAATAAAAAACACTGAACCATATGTGAACTTAGCCACTGGAAACCCAAATCACAGAGTAACGCCCCAACGGTTCCGAGCACATGGAATTTGTTTGTTGAAAATCCCTCCTCCAAATCACATGGTATTGAGAGAGCCAATCAGAAACTTGCATAGCTAATTAATATTGAAGTCAAAGATCAATTTCATTTTAGACTATTTCCAAGTCTTAAACCAAAGCCTTCCTGTACAAATCATGGTTAAATATATCATCTACAAGGCACATGTACTTTTTATCATTGGGATAATTCTACAGAATTTTAATTTATGTCATTTTCCATTGTAGAACATGGCAGCCATTTTGACAGACTTTGACATGTGTCAGAAATTTGAGGAAGGAAGGATATGGAATGTTTCAGAGTAGGAAAAGTGATTTTTAATTTTATGTTATAAATTTTAGTTTGGGCATACATGTAAACACTACATAGACTTAGAAGCTTCAAAAATATTGTAGAACGGGCTATTTGGAGAATGTAAACAATGCCAGTTTACTACACAGCTTTTTAAGTCAGGCTGAAAGCTGGGAGGATAATTCAGAAAAATTATCCTCCCAGAACTGGGTATGTATCTGGATAAATGAGTAAACTTTGATTTTACTCGAGTCAATGGCCCTCCTAGCTCCTTCCGTTTCAGCTTGAAATCTTTATTGTGGATCCATGTTATGTACAGGATTCTAATTGCCGCGAGCAATTGGCCCAAAGCTATTAGAGCAGCATAAGTATCAGCAAATCTACAATATTAATTCCCATGGCCTAATGATTTTTTCCATTAGATAGGCTAATTTCGCTAGTAAATATGGAATGTTTTGCTTTTCAAATTCACAGACACTGACTGACAGACACATGATTCATTCAAGTTTAATACGTCAAAAACGTCATTTCAGTTTCATAATCTGTCATTATTAGAATGGGAACAGTGACAACTTATTCTGCACACTAACATATTAAAACAAAGAAAAGTGACATAACATGCATACGAAGCACTCAGTATTACGCTATCTTTACCATTGTGCAAGTCTGCATAATTCTGCACCACTCAGAATGATGTAATCAAAGAAATTTCCCGCGAGATATTTACAGTCAATTTTTGGTGATATGTCTAGCGTATATTGCTATCAAACTAAGTAATACAGACCTTGGTACTTTCTTCTATACGTTGACGCTTCTCTGGAATTGTGTCTGTCATTTGTTTGTAAGGATTCACAGGAAATTGTGAGAGAATTTGCAAAAATCACACCTTCACCAGCTGCGGATCGAATTTCGATGGGCGAATCCCACTAAATATCTGTACAACGTCATGCATCAAAGACCGTTCTTGAAACAAGAATAGTCCTTAAAAAGAACAAACTCACGTTACCCCGGAGTCAAGGTCAAGATTGCACTGTGTACCAAATGCTCAATAATTATGCTTGCCATCATTCATTGCTTCTTATAGAATTGTTTGTACAGTTCCAGCAAGAACTGGAACTACCCACCCTTCAGGAAAGAAGAAAGAACGCTAGACTCATCATGTTCTATAAGATCATCAACAACCTCATCTCCATACCAATGCCAAATTATGTTCTACCGAAAACCGGATCCACAAGAAGTTGCAAACCACATCGCTTCACTCGCCTAGGTTCAAGGTCCGATGTTTACAAGTACAGCTACTTTACAAGAACTTCAAAGTGATAGACTGGGATCAGCTCCCTCAAGAAATCATTGAACTGCCCAGCCTTGAGCAGTTCAAGGAGCTTCAAGGGAGCCATCGGAGCCAGCTAAGAACATGGACCTTTTTTTACTCGCACATTGTAAATAGAGAGCACAAATAGCACCTTCAATGCGTCCACTGCCAGAAGCACTGCACAGTACCCTCATCCAGATGCTGAAGAGGCTTTGATGAGTTACGGCGTAGATGTAGATGAAGTGAGAGGAGCACTACAAACAGGCAGACGTATGTGCGATGCAAGAGTTTTTTTATTTTGTCAAATAGGGGCACACTCACTGTGTGAGAAGAATGATGACATTCCCCGGCCTCCAACTCAACCTAAACGGTGGAAACCATGCTGTATATTACTATTCACAGAAATCAAGGACAGCGAAATCACAAAAAGGGATATTATGAGCATCCATTTCCACAAAATTTAAAACAGGAGTATTTCACAGAATTTTGCGATCAATCTCTGCCTGTTACAACATTAATTTAGTATGAAGAAAATCTTGGAAAGATATAAATAGAGGCATTGATTAATGAGGCACATACTAAGGAAACCCAAAGGAAGCAAAGTTCTCTTTTTCAAGGACCATATTAGCAAATAAAATTGTATATACAATGCCTTGTTGCATTTTCATTTGGGAGTAACAGTCCCCGCGGGAGTAGGCCTACAGCAGACATGAAAAGTAATGTTGATACCTGTATGTTTTGTTTTTTATATTGAATATTAGAGTCATTGAAAAGGGTGTCGGAAAATCTTGTCATTGAAAATCTTGAAGAAATGGGGGGTGGGGGGGGGGCTATGTTTTACCTTAATTTTGTCATTGAATATGCAAAAAAGGGGGTAACATTAATGAAAAATCATTGAAAAGGTGGGTTTTTAAAAAAAGAAAAAGAACTCACATGGTTACCACTTTCTAACTTGAGTTGGAGGACCCAGGTTGCCCCACACTTCCCTACTTGCTCTTAAAAATGTATGTTAAAAGTTTCAAAATCTATGCTTTGGGAAGTGGTGTTTTACAATATGATTTTACCTGTGAATGTTTATTTAATAAATCAAAAGTAATTTTAAAAGCAGATCTATTTCTTTTAAAAAAATAGGATTTGACACACTTCAGTGGTGAGTCATTTGACCTACTGTTTTTCTATTCACATGGAGGAATGATATTTAGTCTTGGCCAATCACAGCCACTCTATCAATACACAATTTATATACAAGGTCATAACACAATAGTCATTCCAAAAATCCAAAGTTCTAGTGTTTTGTTCAACAACACATAATGGTCATATGATTTTTAGTGGTATATGTTTCCACAAGACAATCTCTTAACAGCTTTCAAGGTCAAATGCATCTCTAAGGTCTTGTGTACATATAGAAAGAGATTTGTTGTTGAAGAGGCCATTGGTCAAATCAAAGACAGTCTCACTGCGTGAGAAAAATGAATGGAGCATCAATGCCATGGGCCCTGTCAACCCTTTGTTTTCAGAAATGTTTTATGCTCTGTAACTCAGCAACGGATGATTAAATCCAAATAAAAGTATATATTTCTAGAAGCGGATTTGCATACTGAACATGATGGTGAGGCCATTTTTGGACCAAAATGTGTTATTTTGGCCCTAGGTCCAAAAATCATATTTTAGGCCTAAAATTTTACGGGAAAGCTAACTAAATTTTGCTTCGATAAAATTTTGAACCATTTTACTTTTTAGAATCTAGAAAGCAATATCTATGAAAGCATTTTTCAAATTTTTGATTTTTTTTCTTAGTTTTTGAGATATTTTCAAAAAATGGTCCAAAAATGTCACAAATCCCACCGCTGCAACCAAGTTATGACCAAAATATGACATTTTTTGAGCTATTTTTGGCAATATTTCAACAAAATAAAATAAAAAACAAAAATGTGTTCCTAGATATTGCTTTCTAGATTCTAAAAAGCAAAATGTTTTTAAATTTTACCAAAGCAAAACGTATAGTTAGCTTTCCCGTAAAATTTGGGTCAAAAGCATGATTTTGGACCCTTTTTTGATCTTTTTTGGACCTAACCTCACCATCATGTTCAGTATGCAAATCCGCTTCTAAAAACATTATATATTTATTTGGATTTAATTAACCGTTGCTAAGTTACAGACAAAAAACATTTCTGAAAACGAATGGTTGACAGGGCCCTTAATTGAATGGGAAATTTTTGTCAAAAGGACACTATCCTGCACCGTCACTCACGGCTACCGGTATAATATGTGCCTGCCGAACTTTGAAAAACCGATGCATCTCTATAGGCCTACATACCAATGTTGATGGAAAAGCATCCAAGATTGAAGAGTCACTCAAACTTGGTGCTTTTTTTGTGCAAATTGTTCCCAAAGAGCACCCAATGTATCAGTGAACCATGTGAACATTGTATGCTTTCATCTGAGACGAAAACTGCACCCAATCGCTATACATATGTACCAAATCTGTGAAACCAACCCAAAATGCAGGCACACATGGATACACATGTAACCTTGTCAATGTAAGTAGCC
>JXSR01S041879.1:169626-181259 GCA_000969725.1 Ophiothrix spiculata | reverse complement strand
AGATTGGTGACATTTTATCTTGATTCTGAGCTTTCCGTTCTGCGAGTTTGTTATACATACTTTGCAAAATTGATGTGGATAATGTATCAGTTTAAGTTCATCTATTTGTAATATAACTATTATTATACTGTGGATGGATTTTTAGAAAGTGGATTTGACTTTCTGACATTCCAACATGGAATTATTATATCCATGTTTTGTAGCATCTAACATACAGCCAACAATGTAAGAAATCCCAGGTAAGAAATATGTAATGCTCATATGTGAGCTACTCTGCTATACAATTCCCTTATATCACTATAACTTATACATCATTCTGTTCTGATATATATCTACCGTGTAAGAAATTCCATAAAGATGAGTATACATTAATAAAATAGATAATGATATTGAAGAAAGAAAGAACATGAATGTATGATCAAATGTCTCAATAAAATCAAACAGAGAATTTTTTATTCAAAATTTAACATATTGCTAAAAATGGCAAAATTCATTTAATCATTATTGAATAGGTTTAAAATTCATGTCAATATCATTTAATCATATTTCCTGTTTGTTGGAGGTTTTGCAACATCAAAGCAAAGAGAGAGTGTCTTTATCCAATAAGTGTGTAAATAGTATACTTGAAGTCATTAATTGGCAATTTTTGGGAGGGGAATGAACTCAAATGTTTCTTTTAGCGGATATAATCTCTTCAATTGAATGCATGAAACTTTAGAAACACATTGTTCCACTATCTAATAAAACTACATCCACAAGTGTATCCTTATTCCGTCCTCACCATAATAAAAGTCAACTTTCATCCAAATTTCTAGACTATATCTACACACCAAGTACAAGCATTGAACCAATTTGGTATACTCTACTAGAAACTTTCATCAAACAGACACATTTGCCCACTATATTCAGTTCTGAGATGATGGGAAGCTTCCCAACAGCTTCCCAAACTTCCTTGGGTTAACAAACACAATCCAGATTGCACATATACATTGATACATAAACTAAATTTAGTTGGCTATACATTGAAATGTTAAACTTACTAATTTTGGAAGTTCTGCAGTTTTCTACAAAATTGTGTGATTTCATATAACAATCATCTATAAGAATAAATTTACAGAATCATCATTTCCACACAAAATCAATATAGAGTAAATTTCAGAGATTGATAGATGTTGGAATAGTCAGTGACAAATTAGTGAGATCAGAAAGGTCTTTAACATTAGCAGGCTATTAGCAACCAGGAGTATTATAGTTGAAAGAGGACACATGGCCGAGTCAGGCGAGTGGGCATGTAGGACGGGACTGTTATCTACATCACATATTCAGGCCATGAGACTGCGGTAGTATAATTGATTAATTAAGCATGTGCTCAGAAAGGTAACTGGCTAACTATGGAGAAATGTAATAAGCTTAAAGTAGCTTGGAAAGCATAGGATTTAGTTCCTGGCATCGTTTTTTTTTTTTACATTTATTTAGTATGAGGGAAACAGAATTGCAGAAGCATTTATTTGTAGCTATATGATATTAATAGTTCAGAGTTTTGCACTGCCAACATATCGTTTAAAAAAATGCTATCTTTACCAATCCCAAGCATTGGACAAAACAGTTTTGCTATCTTATGAAGTCAACAACTTTTAAACATACTTCCTAATGATATGGAAGTTATCATTTTATGTGGTGGGCACATAAAGTAGACAGTGGCAACACAAAGAGAGTGGAATGGGACACTTGAAGGCTCTCCCATTTGCCCTACCTCCCCAGGATAAGGGAAGTCATTGTCAGACTAAACTATTTTTGACCTCCAAGGAAAAAACCTCCATTGATGCTGGAAACTATAAAATGAATAAATTGAAATGTGTTATTCTGACACTTCTTTATTAGACTTTTATTGTCAGGTTTCAGCCTGTAATAATGACATTTTGACAAATAAAATGCAAAGATTCAGTGATACAGAAAGTAATACGAGATCAAGCTGGCAGCTATAATATAGTCAGACTATTATCACACACATCTGTTATACTCCTCACAATCCCTAGCGATTCCATTTACAGACTCATCATATCCTCATAATAATGTATAGAAATAAGCTAGGAAAGCCGATACTGGTAAAATACTCAAATATTTCGTGATTATGTATTTGAAATTTTAAGTATGTTTTCAACAATCATGTAGGCCTCAGCAGACCCCAGGAGCAGACCTTAGCTCATTTCCATATTGATGTACCGATTATAGCAATGCACCTACATAATGTATCAAAACTGCAGGAATTTAGAAATTACAGACATTGCTTGTCTGAAAGATAGATATTGAAGGGGATTTTACCACATTGTTGAGCAAATATTTCATCATATATAAGGAATTTAGAGCATGCTAATATTGCTTATGTGTATTATAATAGGTCCCTGGTAAAATAATGATATTGGGTTATACCTGGGATATTGGAATGGAAGGTCTACTCATCACATTTTGTGAGATTCATGTTGTTATGATATTATGGAGGATTAGTTTTTGTACTTTGGTGCTTTTAATACGATTACAGGGCACCAAAGATTTATAGGAGAAATTGATCTTGTAATCTAAACAAGATTATGGGCTGAAACTATTACACATTGAAGTTTTAAAAATTAGATTAGAAGATATCCTTTATAAAGTATACCTTTAAAAATTGTTTTGAAAGAAACAAAGGAAAGAAAAGGAACAAGAAACTTATTCTCAAAACCCAACACCAAAACTTCTTAGGTTATCGTATCAAGTGATATTGCAGAATGTAAGTCATTCCTAAGGAATTCACTGTGATGTAGTAGATAGATTAATGAACTCATCCTATCAACTAGGTGTTTTAGTGGCCCATGAGTCCTTGAGGAAGATTCTTTATCCGCCCTGCCCCCCTTCCTGTACAAAAGGTACAGCCAGGTAATAGGAATGAGTACCGTAATTTCTGTCGGATAATCCGCTCGGCGTATAATACGCAGGTACTCAAAACAGTTAGAATCAATTTCCCCTTTCGCCGTATTATCTGCACCGCCATATTAGCCGCGGGCAATCTTCTGGAATTGTTACCAGTCGCCAGCCCTGCGGAACCCAATATACGGTACCATGTGCATACACATAACTGGCGTAGAAGGCATGGAAGGATGAAAATAAATAACATATAACATGTAAGGGCGAAATCATACTCGGCCTCCAAACAAAATTTTTCCTACCAAACATTTGGTCGTGACGTCACCAAATATTTGCCATCGAATTTAAAGTATGAACGGGTAGCAAACATTTGGTCTAATGTATATGGCAATTCAATAACATGTGCATTCTAGCGTGAAGTTTTATTTGGTCTCAACTCGGTGTTGAAGTTGTTTTGTTTGGAGTCAATCGTCATTTTGACGTCACAACCAAATGTTTGGTAGCAAAAATTTTGTTTGGAGGCCGAGTAAATAACACGTCAATTAACATTTTTTGATGTTATTGAACTTAATCATTAGCCGTGTTTTCACGAAGGCTTTAGCTTGGTTTAGAAGACTCGCGGCTAAAGTTAAACCAACCGCTAAGCCAGAGTGTCTGTCCTCACTGTGAATTTAGACTCTAGTCTAGCGAGAGAGGTCAACGAACTTTCGCTAACCTCAAGTCTAAATCTTACCGGAAGTGTCTCGCGGCCCGTAAAATGATTGACAAAGCGTACCCATATGAAATCAGAAAACGTAATATAAAGATGGCGAGGCTTCGCACAAGAAGACCGATCTGTGCAGAATTTTGTAATTATTATTGCCGTAAAGATCATGTTAGACAGTTCAAGTCAAATACGTTGAACTTTCTATACGCTGCATATGCACCATGAAAGGAACAGCCCTGGAGGAAATCGAATACAATTCTAGTACGAGATTCATATGAATGTCCACATTTGGAACATCATTGTAGTACACTGTTTAAGTACCAATTCAAGTAAAAATTCAAGCACAAAACACAATCGGGCTTTTTATAATGTATTGAATTTATTGTTCGTCAGATTATATATACGCAGCCGGAGATAATCCGCACTAATAATTTTTTGTCAATAAAACACAGATAAACCGCGGACTATAGGGCAGAAATTACAGTACCAATATGTAAAGAGTATTGGAAAGGTAAATCGGACTTGTTTGTGCAGTTAAGTGGTGGAGCATTACAACGTATGGTATACCATAAGTCTTAATACTAAGGAATATTGAGATAGACACCACACTCTTGTCCTTTACAATATAAGCTTACGCTTTAACTTTGATACCAGGACCAATTTCTTCGTATCATTACCATATTGACCCTATTACAAACCATTGTCCCTGCTGGAAGGCACTTATCAAATGTTTTGATAAAAAATTTCCCAATATTTGGTAATTAACTTTTATATTTTAACATAATAAGTGTAAATCATCCACAAATAAAATTTTGAAATTTTGTCCAATGCCCCTTTAAGATTATCACAAGAAAATAATGGAGGATGTTGAATTACCATCACTTGTCTTAAAGCTGTTGTTGAATATTTCTTGTGGTTTATATGCTTGATTTAGGCTGTTTGAAAGAGAGAGAGCAATATACAAATATTCAGCATGTATTTTCTCTAGAGATGGAGTATTTATGTAAAATTATATGTGCTATATTAACTTTATAACCAAATTTCATTTTTCAAAACAGATTTTGTGTTTTAGTTCTCAGATGTTTTCAAAACTACATGTTTTAGTGCAGTAAATAAATTTTTCATATATAATCAGTTCAACATTAATTTGTCACAAATTCATGAAAATTGTAGACTTAATTTCCGTTAAACAAATATTTTTTTTTAATAAAATCAACTTTTCAATTTTTTTAAAGAAAATATTTAAAGAAGAATATACTACAGGGTATATATCAAATCAGTTTAATGGTTTCGATTAAGTTGCTTGCTAAGTAAAGTTTATTTCAAGAATTTCATCTTATTAAAAAATAATGGTTTATATCAAGGAGAAGGAGAAGATTCTAGAGGCTAAAGAAAAGTTGGTCATACCACTGCATGGTACTAAAGTACAACTCTACAGTAGGTGTGATGTGACAGGATGGTTTATTGATTGCTACTTTGAAATTGATTAAATTGTATCTGAATTTGTTGGAAGAAATTTGGACATGGACTTAATGAAACTTGATTTTTGTAAGGTGTAAAGTTCCCGGTGGGGGTCTTTGAAAATTTGACCATCTCTATACCTATTTTTGACTAAAAAAACCAACCCATTAGTATACTAATTTTGACCAAAAAGCACCCAATTTGATAATTTTTTTCCAAAAATACACCCAATTTAGACAAATTGGGCACACTCATTTTTTATAAAAACCACCGATCGCTATACCAAATCTGTGAAAACCCACCCCAAAAGGCAGACACATATATACGTATACCTTGTCAATGTAAGTAACCCCCCTGGGGTAAATTTGTCAGATACTTACTGCAAAATTTCTTGTTTACAGATTATTTAAGTTGCAAAATCAAATCCTGTGTAAGTGTCTTCTCCCAGCTAACATGAAATAAAGTACCCACAGATTTAGGTAATTCAGTACTCTTGGGTGTATTTTTTATGAAAAAAATTCAAATATAGTTTATAATATTATAGAAATGCTTAGATATTGATTCAGTTGTCTTCTTTAGATTATTTAGCAGGACACGGCTTAAATTGAAGATATGAGTTAAGGTATAACTGTCTTGCGCAGGCAAAATAAGATGAGACTGATACTTGCAAATTGTCTTTCTTATATTTGATTTAGGTTAACAAGGTAGAAAAACACAGAGTATAGATATTTTAGGTATTCCTTGTGGATCTTTCATGCAAATTTGTAATATTTCAAGTTAAATAAAGTATTTCAAACAAATCTGTTCAAAACATTACAAGATATTTCCAAGTATACACTATGAAATTTGATTTCAATTATAGATGGTTCATAAAAAGGCCCCAGATTTATGGTCCATCTATGAAGTAAGTCACTCATAATGTTTAAGATACCTGGGGATATTTATGTAAATCTTCGTTCATTTTGTGTGGTGCAAGATGCACGGACTCGTCACTTTGTTTATCCTTGCTACAGGCATCTTATCTTGATAATTTTGAATAAAGGTGCGGGTTGAAGTACTTCCTCTAGCTTGAATGAGAATCGCAAGATTTTTTTGTGGAGTGGCTAGTTAATGTTTTATTCATGTGTTTTTATGGGGTACCTTTGTTTTCTGTATAGAAAAATATAAGTAAATTATTCAAAGTTGATTAATAAAAAGAATATTTGAAAATGACCTGTATGCTTCACTTTTAACAATGTGTTAAACTATCAGACTAACTTTGTGCTAGGATCAGAGACGAGGCTAGCAAAATTTAGAATGTTTTTTTGTAATACATGTCAGTAAATTGGATCTTGTCAAGCTTACAATCCAGTGGGAAAAATTACAATTATTCTGTGATTAATTATTAACTGACTATGAGTGTGATGGTAGAAAGATAATTATACTGTTCTAAATGTTGCTTTAAAACATTCCAGCTGCATAAATCCTTTATATTGATCAATTTATGATCAATTAGGCTTCGAAATGATGACATTCAAATCAGTTTTGATTACCGTTATAAAACAATGACGCTGATATAATTACCTGGTGATTATGAGTCACCTGTCAGAAACGATAACAACAATTAACTCAAAATCCTTGTCAACAACTGTAAATAACATCCAAATGACCTTGGCATTTCAAACGCAATTGTGTTAAGAGACCGTTAGGTTCTCACTGATGTTGCGCACGTGCGCACCGTGGTAATTGATGGATCTGATTGCATTAGTCTAAGCACCTTGGCACTGTAATGTTTAAGCGTATCTAAGAGCAGTCAAGCTTAAACGTTTACCTTGATAGTCCTCATCTTAGGAATAAGTAGGTGAAATATATTGATGTAAGCTTATTCAATTTGATGCACTTTCATGTAATCTTGTTTTTCTGTGACATCTTATAATTGAAGCCTGTTCTATCTAACATGTGTTTTATTGCATTTATGTTATAGCATAAATTACACCTTAAAAATGTTAAACCTTTTTACAAGTAAGATAGATTGACATCCAGGGTATTGATACAGCTGAATGCTGAGATATGGTGTGGTGATAAGTACCTACCAACAGAATTTGACATTTTCAATTATAGATTAGGCCAGGTGTTCATAACTGCATCTTCCAATATGCTACATAAATAAGCAAATTGTAGTGTAAAGCATCAAAAGAGCCTTTTCTCTGTGTATTTTCTTGTTTTTTTAGAGAGTCAAAGCACCAATTAGTACTTTTCATAGTGCCATATTTGGCATGTCAGCTGCTAGTTGAGAAGCATTGGATTAGTCTAAACTTTAATTTGTAGTATAAAAAATGAGGGTCACTGACCATTTATGGGTGTTATGATATATATGACGTTATTTTCTTTAAATGGTGGTAAACTTGAAAGCACTAGTATTTGGAGACATGATGTTGGTTTTAGGAGTACTCATTACCATCATTGCGGGATAAAAACATGTAAATCACAAGTCTATATTTTTCATGCATATCATAAGGCGCAAACTTTGTGATACTACATGGGATTTTTGTCCAGAGTTTTTGCGCCACATCTTTATATCTTTAATTATGCTATTATTATAATAAGCATTGAGCCAATTTGGTATTCTCTAGAATCTTTCATCTAATAGACATATTTACCCACAATATTCAATTCTGAGATGGTGGGAGGCTTCCTAACAGCTTCCCAAACTCTCTTGGGTTAACAAAAACAATCCAGATTGCACGTATACATTGATACATAAACTAAATTTAGTTGGCTATACATTGAAATGGTAAACTTACTAATTTTTGAAGTTCTGCAGTTTTCTACAAGATTGTGTGATTTCATATAACAATCATCCATAAGAATAAATTTACAGAATCTTCATTTCCACACAAACTCAATATAGAGTAATTTCTTAGATTGATAGATATTGGAATAGTCTGTGACAAATTAGTGAGATCAGAAAGGTCTTTAACATTAGCAGGCTATTAGCGACCAGCAGTATTATAGTTGAAAGAGGACACATGGCCGAGTCAGGCGAATGGGCATGTAGGGCAGGACTGCTATCTACATCACGTATTCAGGCCATCAGACTGCGATAGTATAATTGATTAATTAAGCATGTGCTCAGAAAGGTAACTGGCTAACTATGGAGAAATGTAATAAGCTTAAGGGTACACTACGCTAAATACATCTCCATTGACTTTACATACAAAATGGCCTGTCTTCAAACGCCATTTTCTCGGCTTAAACTCGACTGGTTGACTCGAGGTTGGTCTCGATTGAAAGATAATGAGTATATCTCTTCAATAAAATGGACCAAAATATATGGTCAAGGCAAAATTTTCGAGATACAGCGCTTCAAAATCACGCTTCATGATGTACGCACCCATGCCCTATTGAAAATAGTGCAATCTTACAAGAAACACTGTGTTCTCTAAAACACATAAAAATTCTACAAAAATGGCACAAACAAAATTTTTTCATCATGAATGATTTAATAACAGTCTAATTGGCAGGATTAACAGCAAAATTTGGGCTAAAATACTTATTTTATACATATTCTGGAATCAATTTTAGGCAATAAGGGTCACTTTCAGCCTGTCAACAGGCATTCTCAACCTAGCAGCCGACGCTATACATTCTATTTACCGAAGTGGTATCTGAAAGTAGCTTGGAAAGCATAGAATTTGGTTCCTGTCATCATTTCTTTTGTTTATATATTTAGTGTGTGGTGAAAATAAAATTGCAGAAGCATTTATTTGTAGTTATGTTATATCATATCCATAGTTCAGAGTTTTGCAATGCCCAACATATTGTTTAAAAATGCTATCTTCACCAATCCCAAGCATTGGACAAAACAGTTTTGCTATCTTATGAAGTCAGCAACTTTTAAACATACTTCCTAATGATATGGAAGTTATGATTTTATTAGGTTGGCACATAAAGTAGGCAGTGGCAACACAAAGAAAGTGGAATGGGACACTTGAAGGCTCTCCCATTTGCCCTACCTCCCCCCAGGAAAAGGGAATTCATTGTCAGACTAAAACTATTTTTGACCTCCAAGAAAAAAGCCTCCATTGATGCTGGAAACTATAAAATGAATATATTGAAATGTGTTATCCTGACACTTCTTTATTGTCAGGTTTCAGCCTGTAATAATGACATTTTGACAAAGAAATGCAAAGATTCAGTGATACAGAAAGTAATACGAGATCAAGCTGGCAGCCATAATCTAGTCAGACTATTATCACACACATCTGTTATGCTCCTCACAATCCCTAGCGATCCCATTACAGACTCATATTATCCTCAGAATAATGTATATAGAAATAAGCTGGGAAAGCTGATACTGGTAAAAAACTCAAATATTTCGTAATTATGTATTTGAAAGTTTAAGTACGTTTTCGACAATCATGTAGGCCTCAGCAGACCCCGGGAGCAGACATTAGTTCATTTCCATATTGATATACCGATTATATCAATGCACCTGATAATGTATCAAAACTGCAGGAATTTAGAAATTACAGACATTGCTTGTGTCGGAAAGATAGATATTGAAGGGGATTTTACCACATATATATTGGTGAGCAAATATGTCTTCATATATAAGGAATTTAGAGCATGCTAATATTGCTATGTGTATTATAGGTCCCTGGTAAAAAATGATGTTGGGTTATACCTGGGATGTTGGAAAGGAAGGTCTACTGATCATATCTTGTGAGATTCTTGTTGTTATGATATTATGGAGGATTAGTTTTTGTACTTCGATGTGATTACAAGGCACAAAAGATTTATAGGATAAATGGATCTTGTAAGTTTAATAAGATTATGGGCTGAAACTATTACATATTGAAGTTTTTAGAAATTGGATAAGAAGAAATGCTTTATAAAGTAAACCTTGAAATTTTAATTAAAATATATAGGAAAGGAACAAGAGACTTATTCTCAAAATACATCTTTAAAACTTTTTAGGTTGTTGTATCATTAATATCACTAGTCATTCCTAAGGAGTTCACTGTGATGTAGTAAATAGAGTAATGGAGTCATTCTATTAACTAGGTGTTTAGTGGCCCATGAGTTTGAGGATTCTTTATCCACCCTGCCCCTTCCTGTACAAATTAATGGTACAGCCAGGTAAATTAGTACCAATATGTAAAGAGGAAAGGTAAATCGGACTTGTTTGTGGTGGATCATTACAAAATATATGGTAAACCATATGTCTTAATACTAAGGAATATTGAGATAGACACCACACTCTTGTCCTTAATAATATAAGCTTACGCTTTAACTTTGATACTTTGATCAATTTCTTCCTATCATTAGCATATTGACCCTATTACAAACCATTGTCCATGCTGGAAGGCACTTAGCAAGCTAATGACCCCTGTGAGAATAAGATGCTAGAAATAATCAAAATGCCCATGTGCCCCTTTTATACTTGGAAAATCAAATTTATTTTGTCTGGACTTGAATTTTTAAAGTCCTTGTGTGGTTCATTGACCTCATATCAAGAAATTATTATTTGTGTTGCCGTACATCGCAAGGAATATCATTGCGACAAAGTCAATTTTAAGATTGGGCCGGCTGAAGTTTAAAATGACTTTAAAAAAAAAGGTTAGGTGCTCAATTTTGAGAGCTGGTAAAATTTTGGTTCAATAAATGGTACATTTTCAACAAATTAAATCATTTAGTATGAAAAATCTGAAAATTTAAATCAACTGATATAAGAGGCAGCAGAGTAAACATCTGAATATTAACCTTGATTTGTCCCTTCACCCTGGCAGTTTCTCTGTATACACCCAAGAACCATATCATGTTGTTTCCTTTTGAATGGAAGAGCGTTTTTTCAACATAGATGCAAACATTCATAGTACAATTCTGATCAAATTGTCTTGAAGCAATCATAATAAAATTCTGATCAAATTATCTGCAAGGAATTGAATTTCATTTTTCCCATCATTTTCATATTTTTGTTAAAGAGAATCATCATAAAATATATGCCAGGCATGTACCATACATATTCAATATCCTGTCATGGAATATGACATACAATGATGACAGTGCTTTTTGATGCCCAAAATAAAATCCTGCGGTTTGTAAACCGATCAGTAGTGGCTTGTGGTTAGTGAAATTGGATCGCCAGTGACCAGTACCACTTGGTTTTGTGTTTTTTAGGTAAAATTAAGAAGACGGGAATTAATAAATTGGGGTTCTTGTTATTAGTGGAAGTGTGGAGATGAAGTATGATGTGTAGCTGGGTGCATTCGTGTCTTAAGATTATCACAAGAAAATAATGGAGGATGTTCAATTACCATCATTTGTCTTAAAGCTGTTGTTGAATATTTCTTGTGCTTGAAAACAAGAGAGCAAGATGCAGATATTCAGCATGCATTATCTCTAGGGAGGATAAGTATTTATGTAGAATTAAAGGTGTTATAAGGAAATGATTTTAGTTGTTAAAAACTACATGTTAAGTCATCATCAATAAATATATCATACATATTTAGTTCAGCATTAATTCATTACAACATTCATGAAAATTGTTGACATAATTTCTGTTGAAAGAAAAAATTATTTT
>JXSR01S041879.1:156577-168181 GCA_000969725.1 Ophiothrix spiculata | reverse complement strand
AAGTAACCACAGAATTAGGTAATGATTTCAGCACTCTTAAGTGTATCTCTATGAAACTTTTGTTCAAATATATATTGATTCGTTTGTCTTTATATTATTTAGCAGAACAAGACTTGGTTCGCATATGAGTTAAGCCAAGGTATAACTATCTTGCGCAGGCAAAATTAGATGAGACTGAGACTTGTCTTTCTTATATTTGATTTAAGTTAACAAGGTAGAAAAACACAGAGTATAGATATTTTAGGTATTCTAATTTCGTTTTGGATCTTTCATGCCAATTTGTAATATTTCAAGTTAAATAAAGTATTTCAAACAAATCTGTTAAAACATTACAAGATATTTTCAAGTATACACCATGAAATTTGATTTCAATTATAGATGGTTCATAAAAAGGCCCCAGATATTATGGTCCATCCATGAAGTTAATCACTCATAATGTTTAAGATACCTGGGGATATTTATGTAAATCTCGATTCATTTTGTGTAGTGCAAGATGCACGGACTCGTCACTTTGTTTATCCTGGCTACAGGCATCTTATCTTGATAATTTTGAATAAAGGTGCGGGTTGAAGTACTTCCTCTATAGCTTGAATGAGAATCGCAATATTTTTTGTGGAGTGGCTAGTTAATGTTTTATTCATATGTTTTTATGGGGTACCTTTGTTTTCTGTATAGACAAATATATGTAAATTATTCAAAGTTGATTGATATAAAGGATATTTGGAAATGGCCTATATGCTTCACTTTGAACAATGTGTTAAACTATCAGAATATCGAATAATTTTGTGCTAGGATCAGAGACGATAAAAGTTAGCAAAATTTAGAATATTATTTTGTAAGTAGATTGGATCATGTCAAGCTTACAATCCATTGGAAAAAATGACAATTATTCTGTGATTAATTATTAACTGTTTATGAATGTGAAGGTAGAAAGATATACTGTTCAATTTCACGAGCCAGTGTGGTGAGTGAAATACCTTATGGTATATACATCTTTTACTGAGTGATGATATTTCTACCCTCAGACAAATTTAAGGCAGTTAATGTTTGTTCTATTTCACTCATTTATTAATTCTTTTACCTCAAAATATTGATAACTTTACTATCATCCACCAATGGTTGAGTTGACCCTAGATAAAATTGGTGAGTCTGTGGCTAGGCGCATGTGCATTTCAGTGCAGCGTAGTGATAGTTTCTACTATCACATTGAGGGAGTGATGATAAAATTTATCAGACGGCTATAAACCAATGAAATGCCTAGAATTTATGTATGAGTGATAAAATATGACGATATTTATGTTTATATTCCATTATTTTCAGTAGATAACAACTAACACTAAAGGCACAGCTTACTTTGCTATCTAAAGAAGACAGAATACAACATGGTGATTTATACATGTATACGGCATATATTCTATATAATTGTGAGCTTAATGATATTTTAAAATTTATCAAGATTGTATGCAAATTAAAGCATTCAGGAACACTATCTCTTTTGATATTGTCAGTTAACAAAGCTTGTATATTCTACATATATGTGCCAAGGTTATAAGTGCCATGCATGCGATATGTCATTGTACTTTTTGTGGTTATTTCAAAGGCTAGGTATATACTGCATCATTTGTTTGTCTATAAAAAAAGGCATTATAAAAGACTTTGAATGTAGATGATGTAATTCAGAGATAAGAGCGTGGTAAAGGTTTGTAAGATGAAATGGAGTAACACAATAACAAGATTCAGATATGATTCAATATATAGCATATAACATGAAAATTGGATCAGCTAAAAGGCAAAACATATGGTTAGCTTGGGAAAATAGATCACAGAAAAACATTGTGACCTATGGTGACTTTGTGTAATTTGATCAAAATGTGTCAAAGCCAGATTGGTGACATTTTATCTTGATTCTGAGCTTTCCACTACGCAAGTTTGTTATACATACTTTGCAAAATTGACGTAGATAAAGTATCAGTTTAAGTTCAGCTGTATGTAAAATGAATATTATTATATTGTGGATGGATTTTTCGAAAGTGGATTTAAAAAATGATACACATTTTGAAAAAAATGTCTGATGTTACTTGACATTTGACTATCTGACATTCTAACTTGGAATGATTAAATCCATGTTTTGTAGCATATAACATATAGTCGACGGTGTAAGAAATATGAAATGCTCGTATGTGAGGTTTTACCACTCAGTAGATAAAAATACATCAATAACATTACTTAATATCTTAAAAGGATATTTCCGCATCACATAAGATTGCAAAGTTGTATATGATACGAAATCCTATAGCTTGTATCGCTTTTTGAACATGATAGTTGTGTAACAAAGCGCTTCGATGTTGTGCGTGTGAGACTAAGAGCAATGCGTTTTATACGCAATGCCAATCGAAATGGCATGCATAGCTGTCAATCAAGCCTGCAAAACTACAAAGCTATAATTAATAGCAATATTATGAAAAACTTATAGGAAATATTTTCCAAAAAGTTTCATCGGCATTTTTAAGCTTTTGCTATATATCATGTTTACTGGGTGATAAATTAGTTATCCCCTGTTTGTTCTCATGCAATAAGAAAAATATTAATGGTTTGGATTCATATTGCATGAACAAACAGGATAACTGAGAGTATATGGCCCACTCTGCTGTACAATTCCCTTATCACTATAACTTACTTGGTAGATTATATATCAGAACAGAATGATGTTTAAGAATTTTAATAAACATGATATACATTAAGATAATGGTTGATTATATGGAAAAAGAGCATGAGTGTGTGATCAAATACCTCAATAAAATCAAATGGCGATGTACATTACTTCTGATTTTTTTTTTATTCGAAATTTAACATATTACTAAAAATGGCATAATTCACTTAATCACATTTCCTGAATAGAAAAGCTAAGAGATTGTCTTAAACTTATAAGTAAGGTGTTTTTGGGAAGGGTAAAATGAACTCAATCTCTTCAATTGAATACATTAAAGTTTAGAAACATATCGTTCCACAATCTTAAGTTTGAAAACTACATCCACAAGTGTATCCTTATTCCATCTCTCACCACAATAAAAGTCAACTTTCATCCAAGTTTCTAGACTATATCTACACACAGAGATAAGTAGGCCAGGCGAGGCATCTCAATCCTCACTGAACATTGTATGTTTCATATCATGCCTTCATTCGCGCAACATAAGTCTCTTGCGAGGTGATTGGCGAGCCGTCTTGGTTATTTTGGATTATTTGAGGATAATAAATTCATTCAATGGTATAGATCAATCGCTGAAAGAAGAAAGATACAGGTATAGATAGATGTAATTTTGATTTGTTAAAGTGGTTTGTCGAATTTTGAGAAATAAAAATGTCATTTGTAGGCAACATTTGTGATCCGTGTCACAGATTTGACTTGGCACTTGGAAGATATATGGTTGAGAAAAGTATGATTATAAAAAGCTGAGCCACCTTACTTTGTCTAAATAAATCCCTGTTTTATGGGTAGACAGACTCCCATTTCTTGAATGCCAAAATGATGCAGAAAAAGCTTGAAAATTCTTTATTTTTGGTATATGCTGATCTTGAGCTTAATGGCAGGGTATAGAAAAAAATTCAACCTTTCTGGGAACTTTTCAAGTGCTGATGAGAATTTTCTGTGAGATTTATGAAAAAATTGTTACAATTGCTCTAAAAAATCACTTGTTTTTGTCAGTAATTTAATATTAACCCCCAAATTTGTATTATTGGCTCATTTATTTGTATTTTAGCATTCAATATGGCCAGAAAAAAATCATCTTTCGTCAGAAATTGTTGTTATTATTTGATTTTATATTAGTATTTTTTAAACTTACCGATTTTTTCTGGGACTTCGAACTTTTTTCTGGGAACGGCACGGCCGCGTTACCGCGGATTTCGAGGGCCTGCTTAATGGTCCGTTTACACTGTGACGACTTGTTTCGACGTAGGGTAAGGTATTTGCAACTAAAAGGTTGTAACTGAAAGTGACTGATGGTAACAATATTGTGCGTAGCTACCAGCATGTGTGAGCGTTAACTGACTTTAACTAACGATGACGGGCGTAAAATTCAATACCCAAAAGGGTTAATTTACAAATTTTTGTTGCTTACAATTTTCAGTAATTTTTAACACTCAAAATTATTATATACATTTTGATTGGTTGATAGGCTTGCCAAGCAGAAAATCTTTGTAAAGTAGAGCTAGAATTTTGTTTGACATCTGAATGTAGTTTGATTAATTCAGTTTTATTTTATTTGAAAAAACTTTTAATTTTAACAATCAACTGATAATTGTTGAATAATTATGAACAGTATCAAATTTTACTTGACTTGCTCAAATATGAGCTGCCAAAATATTACCGCTTGTGTTTCTTGTCATCTTGTAAGCATCCCCAATTCTCATGCCGAGACAAGTCAACTGATATTGAAGATATACCATACATTGTATCAAATTCAAAAGCAAACAAAACCACCAGCATCTCAACTCGGGTTCCTGAAATATTAAAAAGGTGAAGAGTGAAGACAGTTGATATCTTGGAAAAGAACACGTACAATTGTACTGTGTCACTCTGCAGCTGAGGAATGTCAAAACCCATCTACATTATTACTGCGATCAGGTTTCCTAGAAAACACTCG
Organism: Ophiothrix spiculata; assembly: GCA_000969725.1. Classification (NCBI taxonomy): domain Eukaryota; kingdom Metazoa; phylum Echinodermata; class Ophiuroidea; order Amphilepidida; family Ophiotrichidae; genus Ophiothrix; species Ophiothrix spiculata. The sequence continues at coordinate 163,538 of JXSR01S041879.1, read as the reverse complement.
CTCTGAAGTATGCATTAGCTCTCTCTGGATTAACTCAAATATTACATTTTCAATTATTTTCATGTGTGTATGGATTGAACTTTAAAACTAATTCCATGTCTTTGGGAAGTATACTTAGATGTAGATATGCAGATAACTTAAAGGGAAAAAACTCCTTTCATTTGACGTTGTGTTTTTGAATTGGTGGTTGTAACGTCCAGTTTGACCTACATTAAGTGACCATACATCAGTAAAGTAGTAATCAGGACACAAGATCAAGTGTAACGTCATATTAGGCAGATTTGATATAAGCATATGCCTTGAAAATGTCTCTCACTTTTTTTTTAAATGTCCCTAAAATGAATCAGATCAAATTGGGTTGAGTTACCTTATGCAGATAATATTTATTCACTTTGGGCTATTTAATTGCCCCTTCGACTTATTGCAGATATTATTTATTCAAATTGTGCTATCTACTGTAGATAATACTTTTTGTTTCTTCAGGCTGTCTTTTATTAATAAAAAGTATTATTAATTCACATTTTGGCTATCTACTGCAGATAACATTTATTCACAATTGGGCTATCTACTACAGATAACATTTATTCATACTGGGCTATCTACCACAAATAACATTTATTCACACTGGGCTATCTACCACAAATATCAATTAATTCACACTGGGCTATCTACCACAAATAACATTTATTCACATTGGGCTATCTACTACAGATAACATTTATTCACACTGAGCTATCTACTGCAGATAATATTTATTCACACTGAGCTATCTACTACAGATAACATTTATTCATATTGTGCTATCTACTGTAGATAACCCTTTTTTCTAATTGAGCCATTTACTGCATATGACATTTATTCCCATAGGGGTATCTACTTCAGATAACATATTTTCACATTGTGGATGAAGTATCTAATGTAGCAGTTATTTACACTGGGCTATCTACCATGTCTACTATAATATTTATTCCTGTCGGTCTCAATTTACTGCAGATAATATTTTTTATAAACTAAGAATAAAGGTGCATTGAAAAGACTATTCAGAACCATTTCATGACACGATGTTAGACAAGTTATATAATTATTAAGTTTTCAATAAAATCTCTGCTGGAGAATTTAAAATGTCAGGCAGAACATTCTTGCCTGAAATTATGTTATCAACACAACAAATCGCAAGTATAAAAATAGAACCTTATGAAATCCCCTATGAAAACATTGATGCTCAGCTTTGGCTAATACCGTCAACTGACAAGCTGGACAGTCTAAACATAGCTAAATGCCGTTGGGTTTCTGCCATCTTCTTTTAGATCCCAGGAGGGATCAAAGCTAAATCTCTTGTCTTGCCTGTATTATGTGAGTGGCAGTTGCAAGGATAGAGTGATTTTGTGGATGAAGATGTGCCTCTGGATGAACAAAAATGACAGCATTGAGATTGGATGCTGGCGGGTTGGCATATGTAGGCCATTAGTAAAGCACAAGCACTAAATGTGGTTCTTTTACATGTTTTAAGGTTGTCTGATTTTTGTCCTGATTGAACTGATAGTAGTTTCTACAAACATTCAATAAAATTGATAATAATCAGCATCTTCCATAAGTTGCAAACTGCTGGCCTTTATTATGACTTTGTTATAGCCAATTGTAACATCAATATTTCCTTAAACTAGATTATTTGAAACCACACACCAAATTGGTGTAAATGTAAGCATTTTCATTATGAGATTATTGTGTTTTCTAACAGCTCCTCAATGCACTCAGGTTGACAAAACTATAAAGATGATGTCTTTTCATTGACATAACCTGTCAACTGAAGTGAGGCTTGAAACCAGTTTAACCCAGGACGTACTGATTCAGAGTCAGGTAATGTTTCATGAGAACACAGGAACTCTCACAAATGATAATTTAAAAGCCGGACTAATGTTTTCAACTAAATGAAGTTTGATGCCATATGTTTTATTCACCTGTTTTTTCAACATTTTAAAACTTGTTGGGCAACAAAGTTCTGACCAGATAAATATCTTCAAAATGGATCAAGATATCATGCAGATATACTGGCTTGTTATTACTCAACCTCATGTAGAGTCAGAGATATCAAGTCTGGTATCAAAGTAACTTGATCAAACATTAATGACTTGGAAATTTCATATATGTGATGGCTCACCCCGAAAGGGGGGACTTTGCAGATGATATCGATTTTGATTTTATCATTTCATCCATTATAGTATTTTGTAAGCTTTAAAATGACACCTTACTTGTTGAAATTGATCAAGGCAATCAAATTTTACAACAGAAAATCTTATTTTCACCAGTTTCTCGAAAAGTGTTCTATTGCAAAGTCCCCCTTTTCGGGGTGAGTCGTCACATATATACAAATTGAATGATCTTATTAAGTTTATCTAAATGTTTGGAGACAGGTATTTTGAAATTATAATTCTCAGTCAGAATGTCATGATCATATAAAATTGGCACATGTCTGTTGTTTTGAATTATTTCATTTAATTGATATGCACGATTTGAAACTTATTACCAAAATGAGGAATATATATACGAGCCCGTAATAACATGATTTTTGTTATGACAAGGTATCTTTTTTCTGATTCTTATACTTAAGATAACTGCATTTCCAATTAATATGTTCTTTTATCTATTTCAGGACTCTCTGTTGTTAAGTAAATAGGATTTTTTTCTCATTTTCATATGAAATATTTCAGGCAATCATTAGTGAACTACAGAAGTTTTATTTTGAATTATGTCCCACTAGTTTAAAGTTTATAAAAAGCGTTAAACTAAGGTTTAAAAACACTGGTTTATTATGTTACTTTCTGTGGAAACCTATTGTGCACAATGACTCTAAAATCTTTGACCTATGATTTTTTTTAAAGATTTGGTGATAGGAGTAGTGGACCAATAATTTTGCAAGATCAGGGGCCTATTTCACTAGCATTATTTTTTCCAATGATTTCAAAATCTCTCGCAAGCTAGAATCTATCGCAAATATTGTTCGGATGACTTTTCCATTTCACTAACAACATTTCACTTTTAAATGAGACTATCGCAAATTTTGCAATAATCGCGTCCAAATATGGTGCGAAATAAAATCATATGATATCAAGAATTTGTGATGACTTCAATTCAAGTGCACCTGCTTTAAGTTATTGTAATGATAACTATTAAAAACCGTGATTTTACTCTACAGGTAGTTTGATTTGGAAATTCTTTGATTTTTATGAGACATACTGTATATTTATGTACAGCCCATCTGTTTCCCAATGATGACAGGCAATATATATTATGCACTTTAATTTCAATAATACAATTGTGTCACTAGTGTTTTCATAATTGTAATCAAAATTCACCATTTGATGATTAATGAGAGCAATACTACAGTTATTATTCCAATATATTTTGATGGAAGAGTATGTTAAATATTGACTACTTTTTGAATATCTAACGAAATGTGCTCTTTAAGTTGTGTTTATTCCTGCAAGTGCACCTGCAGGTGTAGATGTAGCAATAGTAGCGCATGTTCTTGGGAAACTAAAGAAGTCGTGTTCCAGATACGAACAAAGAATAAGGCAGGAGTGGAACCAAAATCTATGGAAGAGCGTGGAACGCAGATGTCCCCTAAATTCAGGAGCGGTAAATGATTACTTTTTTTGTTTGATTTGCAAAACTGGATTATATGGATGGTATATTTATACTTCATTGAAATTTTGTTTTAGTGAATAATGATGAAGCTATACAAGATGTTACAGATCAGGAAGGTCATGCAGACAATATGTGGCCATCCATCTCAAACGAGCCGTAAATGTAGGAAACTTAATTTTTCGCTACAGGTGAAAATATATGTCAAGGTCATAATTTGTTGGGTTTTTTTTTTTTTTTTGGGGGGGAGCAAATTCGCAGTCCTTGTGCTGACTTCAAAACACCAATGAAGTTTTAATTCAAGAAAACGACTGGAAATATGAAATATATTTGTATATTTTGAAGACAATCAACAGAAAACTAACAGAAAAAGGCTTACTGATCTTTGAACACGCTTATTGCAATTATACATTTTACTCCCCCCACAACATTTGACGGACCATAACTTGACTTCTGGAAATCGGCTGCAGTTCATCGAGGTGTCATTTTAATCCTTATAACATGGTCTTTGCAAATATTAAAAAAGTGAAAATAATAAGAGGCTGCATTTATGACTGGTTTGGGATGGACAATCTCAAATAGCTTCCAATGATAATTTATTCCAAATGTGACTGGCTATCACAGAGGAGCTGAAAATGAAGCCTTAACACCTTTTGTCACCCAGACATGAAGTTATTGCTTTTTCAAAAGTTTTTTGTAATGTGAAAGATGCACCATAAAATGTGTCTTGTTTTATCAAAGTGATATGTTTGAAAATTTGCAGTTGATTAATATTGACGGAGTACATTTATTTTGTCTGAAAATAGGCTCACCTGTTTTGGTAGTAATCATTAAAAATGGTTTAAACTTCAACATCACTGAAAAACATACCTTGTAGAAGATTTTTTGATAGATCTTTTTTATCATCTTCAGCTACTTGGAAACTTCCATATCATTTAAAAATGTACCTGATAAGAGATCTTTTGATAGACCTGTCAACTTGTAGGAGCTCTTTCGATAGATCATTAATTGTCTTGACAAGAGTTTATTAAAAGATCTCCTATGAGGTATGACACAAGTCATTAAAGATGATAGACAGGGTCTATTGAAGGATCTCGTATGAGGTATGGTTTAAAGTGATGTGGAAGTTTTAACCAGTGGTAACTATGTACATGAAATTAGTGATGGGCCGATTAATCGGCCGGATCGGAAATCGGCCCGATTTTTGTGAGATCGGTGACGAATCGGGACCGGCAAAAATCACAGAACTCTACCGATTCAGCCAACCGATCCATACATACCACAACAGCTTGAACATGTAGCTGTAAATCTATATACAATGTGTTTAAAATGCAAGCATTCTGCCTTGTTGGACTAAACAGACTAACAAAGTAATTTGTGTTCATTTCTTTTATTGTCAATCTTGATCATTATTTCGATTTCTACATTAAAAAATGATCAAATTCATGGAAAACGTACCAGTGATACTTAACACTTTCTTTCTGTTGAGAGTTTTAGTAACACTTTATTTCTGTTGAGAGTTTAAGTAACTTCATAACAAAATCGGGATAGGTATCGGATAGGGCCGATTATTTGAAAATTGAATCGGGAATCGGCAATTACCGATTTAGGGTGGATCGGCCCAACCTTGCATGAAATTAATTTACAGCCGATTTTGATTTTGATTTTGCAGATAAATTTTGTAATTTGGATCTGAATGTACATGTAGGAAGGTTTATCATAGCTATCTTGCACTCAACAAAGTGAAATCGCTGCTGTCAAACATATTAATGGCCTGTATTCCAGAAAGGTGTTTAGCTTAATCAAGGTTTTATTTCACGTCAACAGCACGACTCATTGAACTGTTCTGCTTGAAAGCTGCAATTATGCGTATCATTCCTGGACAGTCGATGCTCAGTTAAACAATTGTTTAGCTAAACATCTTTCTGGAATACGGGCCATTATTTCTATTTTAGAAATTGGGATATATCTTTTTTCCTGCTATTCAGTTTTCTTAAAAATTGCCCAAAAATGTTTCGATTCCTGAAATGCTCTATCAATTATGTCCAATGATGCAAAAAATTTAGGTTATTTTTTAGCAAAATAATTCCACAATAAGAAAAAAATTATTAAATACTAATTCTCATGCAAATATTGTTCGAAAACATATGTTTCTCTTCAAATCTTCTATTTGAAGAAGTTGGTTTGAGACATCAAGTGATTGTAGAAATTGTGTTATCTTTTGAGCAAAACAATCCTATATCGTGAAAACTACAGCATAGTGTTAGCTACTTTCTTCGATCACCTTGAATAACCCGATTGGTAGCTGAATAAAATATAACTACATGTTGTTGTAATTAAAACTGTCACTAATTAAAAATAAAAAAGAGAGAGAGAGATGTGGTTTGATTTATACCTCTTCCTCTATTGAGGTGAATCATCGTTGTGCATGTGCGGTTCTTATTGTTTTGTCATTATAATCAAGGCCAATCTGGAGATAATTTTCATTGCTTTCTTCACTGTCATCATTATCATCATCATCATTACCATCATCCACAAGTACGGTGACATTAAAATGAAATTTTGAACGCTTTTCTTCTCTTTGTATATATTAATTTGTATATATGCTTTACAGGTGGATAACCCAAAATGGCTCTGAAAATGAAGGTCATTCAATTTTAGTTTTATTTTATAACATTGTATTGAAGTGAATCTTGGAAATCTTTTCCTGTTTTATTTGTTCAAAATTTGGTGTAAGCTTTTGTGGCTTGAGTAGATGACGGTCATCATTTTTACATGACATTCAGGAGAAATTTGTGAGTCTTTTCCTTGTTATTTCTGCTATCATGACATCAAGTTGACTCAATCCTGTCAACAGGAACGTCTCTCTGATATCGACATTTGCTTTACTATAATCTATAATTGTTCATTACATTTATATAAAACTTTTTTAGTGTAATAGGAAGTACTTAAAATCATTTTTTTGGTTTTATTTATATAACCAGACAAATAGATGTCAAAGTACTATGAAGTCATCTTCAGAATAATTTCTCTTTGTATGATATAAAGATATAATTGTGAAATGAAAATGTTTGAAATTTTTTTTTCTGATATGATACAACTCCCTAAAGCATCTTGCTCAGCGGAAATACCGATTGTTCTACTTTTAAAATGTCACAGTTTATTAAGATTATATAAAGTACACAATGATAATCGACCCCATTTCGTGAACGTCTTTACTACATCCTACTTTAGAGTCAATCTGTTTCATGTTTAACAAATAGCTGGAATTATTTGTTTAAAAAATTGTTTCATAGGTTTTTTTGTAATAAGTATAGAT